>BQNB010091855.1:22500-26765 GCA_026074375.1 Tanacetum coccineum | reverse complement strand
AAACAGAAAAAAAATCAAAAGCGATTCATATACGAACTCAGAACTCCATCAAACTCCCGGTTAAACCGAAACCATTTTTACCTAAAAATAGTCAACAGAAGTCAACTTTTCAGCTTTCATCAGGAAAATTGACAAGATCGAAAGACTTCAAAATGCGAAACCATAATATTTTATAATACTTAACCCTGAGCAAATTACCGGTTATCACAATGTATTGGGTGTCCATATGTTTAAAATGATCAGAAGCAAACGTATGAGCCATGGGACATTTTCAAGAACTTGTTCCATACATTCCTTTGTTGAGAATTGGAAGAAGAAAAATCCATTGTGTAACATAACACGTTTAATTCCATACTCTGCACAAGCGTTTTTAACATAGTTTTCAACGATAGGAAAAGCAAGACTCTTTCTAATAAAATACCCATAAAAGGGTATTAGCAAAGCGATTACTAACCTCCTCAATTGCCACCAATGGAATAGCCACGTCCGCACCATTAACGATTTTGTCATTACTTAACACAGAAAGCTTAACGATCTTCTTGTTTGTTCCTTAAGAATAGAAGTAAATGAAATCGGCTTCGTACCTCTATTACCATAATTCCTATGATCATGTACATCACTATTATCACTCTCGATATTATATTTGCCAATGGAATTGGATCCACTTGCCTTGCCACTATCAACCATCTCTTTGAATTTTGCAGCAAATGAGCGCAATAAAGAGCAAGAATCTCCCTCTCCCAATACAACCACCTAACAAACACCAACAAAACCACCGCGAGCACTAAACAAAAGCAATTTTAAATGCTGAAAGAGAAAAACCCCTGAAGAATTTTAGGTTTTAAAACTGCAGCGAAGATCTAAGCCCCTAACCACCATCACTAAGCTCACTATGATTGACACGGATTGAACTATCATTCAATGCAAGAATGAACGATAAAGCAATGAGAAAATAACATTATTATTGTGGAACACTAGGACGAAAAAGATAGAAATCCCTAATAGAAAAGACACAACACCTAACGAGAGCGCCTAGCAGAACAAGAATCAAAGAACATGTGATAACGCTCAAATATATAATACTTTTTAGTGGCAAAAGTATCTACATTTCCAGCAAATGTTGCACTAATTACTCGAAAAGCGAGAATTTTCTATCATTTTATAGTTTTTAGGTGAAATGCGGAAAATGACCAAAAACTGGGTAATAAAAAGGGCTTAATGTTGTAATTATCTGAAGGAAATGTTACGGCGTAAACAAATAATGGTTACACGTAAATATATTGAGTTTTAAGATCAACATAGTCCATTATTTGTATAGATCCAATGAATCAATTCTCATCGTCTATTTTTTCATCAAAACTAAAAAAAAAAACTCATTTTTCACCTCTTTTTTAAAAAATAATTATATCTCACAAACGGTAATTCGTGCACACTGGCTTTTAAAAATACCACCATCTGCGACGAGTATTTTTTTATTCTTTCTTTAGACGGGTGCACACGATATACTTCGAGGAATTTTTTTTCGATTTTTTTTTCAGCTCCCGAATTGCGAAAAATATATTTGATTCCGTATATAGTATCATATATGATTCGCATAACGGATCATATATGATTTCATAAAATATATATGATTTTCATTATATCATATATGATTTGTAATTCGACGAGCTTTTTTCAATTTTGTTTCAGGTCACGCGATTGCGAAAAAATCATATATGATTCGTATGACGAATCATATATGATTCGTAAAGAATCATATTCATGATATCATAATCATATATGATTTCATTAAATCTTATGATTTCATAAAATAGTATATGGACTTCAAAAATCATAAAAAAAAGTTGTCGAAAGTACATAGTGTCGCCCTCAAATATTTAATACTTTTTAGTGGCAAAATACCCCCTATATTACCTGCAAATGTTTCACTAATACTCGAAAGCGAGATATTTTCTATCATTTTGTAGTTTTCAGGTGAAATGTAGAAAAATGACAAGAAACATGGGAAAAGGGCTTAATGTGTAATTATCTGAAGAATGTTACGGCGTAACACCAAAAATGGTTACACCGTAACATATATTAAGCAAGTACGAAGATCAAGGACAATGTTACGACATAACACCATATCTAGTTACGCCGTAAATATGTATTTAGAAGGAAATCTTACCAAAGATAGAGTTATGGCGTAACACTCCTTATGGTTACGCCGTAACCATGAAGATTCACAAATATGGAATGAAGATCACGTACGTATGGAAATTATTTGATGGTTACGGCGTAACGCAATACCTGGTTACGCCACAACAATGGTTTATTTATGGAATGCCGTGTATGAGGTTACGGCGTAACACATAAACTAGTTATGTCGTAACCAAATCGAAGACTATAAATAAAGGCCGAATTCAGCTTTTAGAAGCATCTCTCTCCCTCCCATCTGAAGGGACGAATGGGGCATCTCCTCAAGTCATTTATCAGCACTCTCCAGCCTTTCAAGCCAGTCCCGATCATCATCATCATACTAGTTTGGTTCGATTATCATGTTTTTATTACTATCATTAATTGACGATAATATTGATTGTATGAATACAGTTTTTGGCTAAGCTTATCTTATTAATTATCATTATGATTCATTTACTTCTTGCTAATTGTGGTTATCTGTTTGGTTATATTACTTTGACCATAAGAATGCCAAATATGATTCTCGCTCACCATGACCAGTGGGACAAAATCGCTGTCACTATAAGGGATGAGATTTGCGAGATAATTGAGGATTAGATGATCATTCTATCCTTGCTTTCATATTAAGTAGAATAAGTGAATCATTAAGTTAATTAATAAGTAATTAGGACCGTATCTCCTTCTCTTCTTTCGTACCTAGTTCATTTCAATTAAGTTTTATTATTTTCATCAAAACAACTTTTAAAACGTGACAACCAACTTAAACTCAGATTTATAACCGCCTTTTAGCTCTTGGGACGACCTCAGATTTACCAGAACTACACTACTCACGATCGGGTTCTCTGCCTGTTAGTTCGTTTGTAAGGTGAAACGAGTTTTATAAATTTAAAACTTGGTAAATTATTATTTAAAAGAAAATACGCATCAACATGTAATTATTAAACCATTCCTGTTAATCAGTATCCATAATAAGAACATGGAAGGTTGTTACCATATGCGAGAGGTCTCGGGTTCGAGCCTCACCGTAGGGTTTTTTCTTTAAGAGCAAAAAAAGAGTGTGGTTTATCCCTTAACGCGAAGGTTCGAGTCTTGCATACTGTCTAATTGGATGTCACTGTTAGCTTGAATCACTTACAACTAACTTACCGTTCTAAAAAAAGTATCCATAACAAGAACAATGTTGATAAGAATTGTAACGATCAGGTTTATAGGGTTTTCAGCCGCCAAATCGAGTAAAGACCTAAACCGGGATACTTAATACCAAAAAACGAATCCAAAATAGATAAAAATTAAATCAAAGGAGTTAATGATTGCCCATAATAAGATTAATGAAAGTTGATGGATGATCAAAGGATTGAATTCAAATTAGGGTAAGCAGTCACCACAAGTCGCCATGGGAGGGAGAGTTTTTTTTACTTTAACCGTGTTCTTACACTTATACTATAACCGTGTTTTTTGATTAACATATTGTTAATAGTTTCTTAGATTAGTACACAAACCATATATCTTTCTTAAATTAGTACATGAACTGAATAATTTCTAGTTTTTAATTGGCATATTGTTAGTAGTTTCTTAGTTTAAGTTTTAAATTTTCAAGAATTTAAAATTTTAATAATTGACATGCACCATTGCACCCAATTACAAATAGTAAAGATAATTAATTTTAGAGTGTTTTGAATACATTTATAATTCCGAGCTTCAACAATTAAATTAAAATATATCAAAAAAGAAAATTAAACAATAGTATTTGACGGAGATAGTATTAGGTACTCGATATTTCATATATTTCAAATAAATATCAAGTTTCAAAATGTATACACTTCTAGTAAAGCACAAACATTACATTATGGATTCATGAAGAGAAATGATATGTCCTCCTACAAGTTGTTCTTACTTTTATTCCTACTCACAAGATTCTGACTATTGTCAGAACTAACAGTTTAGATGCTGAGAGATAACAAGTGGAGAAAAAATATAAAATATTATTATGTGTGTAGGAGGATATGTAGGAATATAGTGTAGGAGGATATAGCAAAACTCATTCATGAAATATCATCTTGGATTATGTGAAAATTTTCAGAAAACTT
>BQNB010091855.1:0-17500 GCA_026074375.1 Tanacetum coccineum | reverse complement strand
TTTTTATTTTATTCTATTTTTTTGAGTTTTTTTTTTTTTTTTTTTTTTAATTTTTAGTTTTTTTGTTTATTTATATTATTAAATTTTATTTATATTATATTTATAATTTTATTATATCTTATTTATATTATTTTTAATTATAAATAATTTTTATTTTTTTTTCATTTTTCTTAAATAATTTAATACAATTTATTTAATTATTTTATTTTATATTTTTATTTATTTTTTTTAATTTTAATTTATAATTATTTTTATTATAAATAATAAAAATAATAATAATAAATACATTTTATTAATTTTTATATAAATATAAATATAATTTTTTTAATTATTTTTATTATAATATATATATATTAATTATCATTAAAAAAATAATATTAAAAAAAATAAATTTTAATTAAATATTTAAAATAATATATATTTTATTAAAAAATTTTTAAATTATTCTTATTATTATATCATAAATAAATTTACATAATATTTTTATAAAAATTAAAAAAATAAAAAAAATAAATATATATTAAATAATTAAGTATTATTTATTAAATATTTTTAAATAAAAAAAAAATAATAAAAAAATTAATGACTAAATATTATAATAATATAAAATTAATATTAAAAATTTAATAATAAATATAAATAAATAAAATATATAAAAATTATATATTATATTAAAATTTTTTAATTAAATTATTATTTATTATAATATTTTTATTAATATTTAATTATATAATTAAAAATATTTTTTAATTTAGTATTTAATATATATTATTAAATATTTTTACTAACTTCAATTATTAAATACTTAAAATATATAAAATTTATACTTTATTAATTTTTTTTTTTTTTTTTAAATAATATTTAGTAATAATATTATATTTATTAATTTATTTTATTTTATAAATATTATTTTTATAAATTATTAAAAAATTAAATAAATATATTAAATTTATTCTTAAACTTTTTCTAAAAATAAAAAAAAAATAAATTAATTTTTTTTATTATCATCTTTTTATTTAAATTTACATTTATTTTTTTATTTTCATTTCTTTTTTTTATAATAAAACCTTTTATATTTAATATATCAAATATTGATTAAATATTAGTTATATTTATAATTTTTATTTTTATTTTATATTATAATTAATATTACTATTATTATTAATTTTATTTTATATAAAAATATTTATAATAATAAATTTAAAATATTATTATAAAATATATATATTTTATTTATTATATATTATTAAAAATATAAATTATTTTATTATTTAATTTTTCTATTATTTTTTTATTTTATTTAAAATATTAAAATTTATAATATAATAAATATTATATTTTTTTAAAAAAAATATAAAATATTATATAAAATATTTTTAATTTTTTATTTTTATTTTAAAAAAATTTATATATAAAATTGTTTTAATTTATTTTTTTATAAATTTTATCTTTTAAATATATTCCTTAATATAATATAATATATATTTTCTTATTTTTTTATTTTTTATTTTTTATCTGTATTTTTTTATATTTATTTATTTTTTTTTATATTCCTTCTTTTTTAACTTAATTTTTTATATTATTTTAATTTTTATTTTTTTAACTTTTTTTTTTTAATTTTTTAATTTTTTTATTTTTATAAATTTATATTTTTTATTTTTTTAAACTTATTTATTTTTTTATTTATTTTTTTTTCTTTTTTTTTTTATTTTTTTTTTTTTTATTTTCTTTTATTTATTACTTTTTATTATTTTCTTTTTTATTACTTTATTTTTTTTTTTTTTTTTTTATTTTTCTTTTTTTTTTATTTGTCTTTTTTTTAATTTTTTTTTTTTTTTTGAAATTTTTTTTTTTCTTTTTATAATTTTTTTTTTTTGGTTTTTAATTTTTTATAAAATAAATAAAAAATAAAATAAAAAAAAAATAAAATAAAACATTAAACTAATTAAAAATAACAAAAAATAAAAAATCAAATCATAATATATAATAAAATAAATAAAAAATAAAATATTATAAAAAAAAAAAAGTAAAAAAATAAAAAAAAAAAAAATCACAAGAAAAAAAAAAAAAAAAAAAAAAAAAAAAAAAAAAAAAAAAAAAAAAAAAAAAAAAAAAAAAAAAAATAAAAAAAAAAAAAAAAAAAAAAGGATGATTTAAGATCAAGAAATGTACAAGAACAACTAAAAACCCTTGTTTATCACTTCCAAACTCTATATCTATAAATTCTTAACCGATATCTTCTTGTAAAACCTTGCACAAATTTTGAAAACCCTAGATATATATGTTGTTGCTTCCATTTATAAAGAGAAGGAAAAGAGAGAGTTTGTGTGATTTTTATGTGGGTAGAATGAGTTTGTTAGCTACCTTATATAAGCACCAAAGTGGCTAAGTTGAAAAGCATCTTTGGTTAGCAAGAAGATGTGTGTTCTAGTTAGGAAAGAGACAATGTGGGTGACATGGGGTGTTTTAGCCGGTTATGGTGGTAGAAGACAAGGGGAAATTGGCTTATTCTACTTAAGCACGAGAAAAGAAAGATGGTACCTTTGGTATGTGCTTAATTACACATACCTTTTACCTATAAAAACGAGCATAAATGACCAAAAACAGACATAAAATTCCAAATATATGTTTGTTTTGCCTTGTATACTGTGCAGGTATTGGATATTCACTAAAACACAAAAACAAAGCCAAAGCCGACAAAACCGGGCACGAGAATAGAAAGAGCGTGAAGAGTTGAAGCCAAAGACATGTGCATCTTAAATGGACCAACCCGCACCCTATTTAATGGGCCAGGTCAGGCCATAAAGCTTTATCTATAAATCTTATATGATTTAGTAACCCTAATCCAAAAAAACCACTTAACCATACACCCAATAAATCCATTTCACCCCTAATCCTTTTCCTTTTGCACCATTAGTCCCTGGGGGTTTTCACCGTTAGTCCTTAGGGACTAACACAGTTAGTCCCTAATCCCTTACACCGTTAGTCCCTAACAATAACCCCGTTACCCTTTAACCCTTTATAAATAAATCCCCTTTTTCCCGCTAAAAGCACTATTCACCCGTCACTCTCACCTCGATCCCTGCTCCAATAAACAAAACCCCATCACTATCCCTCAACCCCACACCATAAACTGCCATTCCACCTTGGCAATCCCTTGATTTCTCATTGGCTGGTGAGGCAAGTTCTCAAGATTAAGGGCTCAGATTATACTACTTGGAGCCAAAGCAAAATGGATGGCTAAGATGATGGCTTCGACACTCCTCACATAAGAAGCACACCTCTCACATAAGTAGGACAAGAAGATCAAGACCCAAACTTAGTTTTTCTATAAATAGTTTTAGATTTCTCTTATAAAAAGGGAGAAAGAAGAGTGTAGCTTTAATTTTCAGCTTATTTACCAGCTTATTTAACTTATTGTACTTTTAGTTTCAAGCAATGTACTCTTTTAAGAAGTTTTAATGAAAATTCTGTTTTAAGTTTAATCATCTTTCAATTCTGTTAAAAGCTCATTTGTTATCTTAAAAGTCAATTTAAACAAGCTCATATAAGCTCTCTTATATTCCTGTGTATCTTAGGTAAGCTTTTTCAAAAGCTTATCTAAGCTTTCATATCAAAATCACTCAAAAATTACCAAAAGCTCTTGTGGAAGATAAGCCAAAAATGGATGGGCTTATGGGTTTTACTAGCTTGTTTTTAAATAAGCTAGAGCTTGTAGACAAATCTCTAAAGAGCTTGTAGACAAAGCTCTAAAGAGCCTTTATGCCCTTGTTTAAGCAAAGGGCCTTGTAAGTTTTCATTTTTTGTTTTTTTTGCTTATTTTACTGTTTGCTTATATCTGCTTATTCAGTGCTTATTTCTGCTTAATCTTTGCTTAATCTGTCTTCTTATTGCTTATCTCATCTAGTTTAAGGCTTTTAACTATCTGTTTTTAGCTTTTATTTTGTTTTGATTTAAAACTGTCTTAAAATAGTCCAAATAGCTTATTAAAAGTGCTTATTTTTCTAAAGTTATTGCTTAGTTGTCTTTAAAATGCTTGAAACTTCATCTGTTTTCATCAATATCAGCTTTTTGGGTTCTGTTTTGGCTTTTAAGTAGGAATCTAAGATTTAAAGGGGTGTTTGGGATAGCAGTTTTTACCTAAAGTAAAAACTGCTAAGGCCTCTCTTGGCTGTTAAGCCAAATTGATTTAGCTTAAATACAGTCTATTTAGTAGGGTTAATCAGTTTTATCATGTTTTTAGAAATGTTTTAAGGATTTGAGCTCATTTGCAAAATTTCAAAGTTAAAAAGTCATTCTATCAGCTTATTAGGGAATTTTCCTAAAAATTACTCTTTAGTTAGTATTTTTGTGCAAAGCTAGTCTAAAATGAATGTTTCATATGTTGAGTTAAGTGTCAAAAGTGTGGAGTCTTAGTTGTTAGTTTTTAGTTTTTTTCAAAAATTCAAAAGGCCAAATATATTTTGTTTAAACTGTCTCATTTGACAGCTAATTTTCTAGCTTATTTTTAGTTCAAATTACTTAAAAATAGATTTTAGGTGTTCATTAGTGGATAGACTTTAGCTGTTTTTAGTTTTTAGGTTTTGATATAAGCTTTTTGAAGCTTATTTTTGTGTCAAAAGTAGTGCTAAAAGCTGTCAAAATTCCCTTTAAGTCCAAAAGTTGTGCAATCTGTTTGAGGTCTTAATAAGCTTATCAGCTCATTATGTGTGCTCAAATGTGGTCACTTGTGCTTATTAGGTCTAGCTTTATGCTTGGTTTAGCTTATTGGGTTTTCATGAGCTTATTGAGTTTTCTATAAGCTTAGCAGTCTTAACTATAAGCCTAGCAGTCTTAACTAGTAGTTTTTGCCAACTGTCACTTTTAAGTAGTTTTTTCTAGCTTATTTCTTTATCAAGTTTGCTTAACTCCTGCTCATTTGTATTGTTAGCTTATAGGACATTAGCTGTTTTCAATCTTTAGCTTATCTCAAGTGCTTATGTGTTCTTAATTTTAGCTTAAAAAGTGTGTCATGAATCTTTTAAAGCCTCTTTATAAGTCATTCTGTCTTAAAGCTTTTAATTGTTATTCAGCTTATTTTGTTAGCAAATCTCTAGTCTTTTATGCTTATTAGGTTTAGTACTAGGTCTTTTTCAGCTTATTTGCCTTTAGCTAGCTTATTAGGACTTATTAGTGCTTATAAAAGCCTAACAGTTTTAGCTAAAAGTAAGCAAGTCTACAAAACCAAACTGTCCTTTTTAATTAGCTTTTCTCTAGCTTATTTTAAGTTTTTAATAAAAGTGCTTTTACAAAAGTTGCTTATTTTCACTATTTTTAGCTTTTTCAAAAGTTAAATTTACAAAAAAAAGTTTTTCAAAAAGGGAAGCCACAGGGTTCGAACCTGTGACCTCCCCTTCACACTTCCAACACCTTAACACACCACACTCTACCATCTGCGCCCTTGGGTCTTTTCTGTTAGACCCTTGGGCCACTTGGTATTTAAGGGTGTTTTCCATTTTAAGCTTTCAGACCTTTAGGGCTTATTTACAGCTTATTAAGATAAGCTGTGTGGCTTATTTTATTTTTCCTAGGATTAGAATTACCTTAAGTATTTTTAGTAAATTTTTCAGAATTTTCCAATTTAGTTTAATATTTTTAATAATATTTTTAGGTTAAATTAGTTTTTAATTCATAATAAATAAAATAAAAGTCAGAAAAATATAATTCTTTTTCTAAAAATATTTTTAATCATTTAGGTCCTTTAAAAAATTAAATTTGCATTTTTAGGGTTAAAATTTGATAATTTAGGTTTTAAGTCGCGTTTTTAGGATTCTCGTAAACGTTTTTTTAGTTTAAGTCCTTAATTGCTTTCTTTTTTTAGCTTGCCTTTATTTGTTTTTGCATTTCATTTGTAGAAATAGAATCCAAACAAAAAATATTGATTATTCAACACGCGATCACGAACTCAAACACGATTCTCAATTCACGCCTCGTCGGGATACGACTCGGAGGGTTTTGAATTTTACTTTGGTTAAAAGTAATCTTCTTAAAAACCTTACGGAATACTTCTCTTATACTATAATTTGGTATTTGGTATTTTAGTTATATATATATTATATATACTATGGATCCGACGAACCAATTTTTGGCGCCGCTGCCGGGGAGGTGTGTGCGATTATCAAGTTTACGTTTGAAGATTAGTGATTTGAAGACCCTTCCCTGTGAAGTTATTGTTTTTATTTGTGAATATATAAAATATAAAAAATACAAAAATATTTTATTTTCTCATTTTATTTGTAGATTTATTCTCTATTATAAAAAACAATAAAAATAATCACAAATACTTTTCCTAAAGTATTTCAAATACCAAAAAAATTAAATATACAACAAAAGAAACCGTGATGTCAATTGTCAAATTGGCTCACCTTTAGATTACAACAATAAGAGAGGTATAAGGAGGGTTGATCCGACGAACATCGACCCGAAAAGAAAAGGTTTTTAAAACGCTTCGCGCTTACCCGCTCCTCCACTTCTTTGTGCGTTATCTAGAGAGCTACCGTGCGCCTTTGATTTATCGGTCCCAAAAATTTTTTTTTCTTGTTTAAAATACATAAAAAAAATCAAAAAAAATACTCTTCTTAATCTCATTTGTTTAATTCTAATGTCGTCATACAACCGACGTAGTTGTTTCAAGTGTGGAGGTCCGTTTGGCGGTTTATTTTGTCGACAGTGTACTTGTGTGCAGTGTAGGGGAAATTATATGGATGAAGTTTGTTCTATATGCTGTGTTAAAGCTGGAAATTCATTCGTCAATGATCCAAATCCGAATTCTTTCAATGATTCTCCAAACTTTTTCAACCACCCTCCACAACCCCAGATGTATTCTTGTGAGTTATGTAGAAACGATGCTCATTATGGTTACGATTGTCCACCACAAGTCCTGCTTGTCTATGAGCCAGAACCGTGTTACAATCAAAACTTTGACAATAATCTTCCACAAACTTCACTAAGTTTTTCACAACAATATATTTGTTGTACTCGCTGTAGGGGTGCTCATGAGACTTTTCAATGTCAACAAATTCTATGAGCCAGAAACTTGCTACAATCAAAACTTCGATGATACTGTTTCACAAAATTCACCGAGTTTTCCTCAATAATATATTTGTTGTGAAAACTGTGGGGGTCCTCATGAAAGTTTAGAGTGTCAACCGATGAATCAAAACTACTTTGAGCCTAATCCTAGCTATTTCGGTTTTGACCAACCCTCACAGTATCCCATCGTGCAGGGGTCCTCATGAGAATTTTCAGTGTCAACGTTGAACAAAATTTTTGAACCTAATCTTTGCTTATAATTCTTATTCTTCGGTTTTGTAATTCAATCCCCACAGTATACCGTCATTCATCAACCTCCTCAAGAAACGAGTGTGCAAGCCAGAGAAAACCTAATAAAATCTATAAAATCCTTTTTAAAGAAGTTTAATCGTATATCTTTTAGAGAAATGCCAAAGGTTTTATTGCTAGCTTGGGAGAAATTTTTTGAAATTAAGCATGCTTTTAAAGAAAAGCAACATCAACCAAAAGATATTCAATAATTGCTTCGTAAACTTCTTAAAGATTTACAAATTATAAGTGAGGAGCTGGCAGATTATATTAATACTCCGAACTAGAATTGTCCTGCCTTCTACGACAATGATGATGAAGATGATGACGAGGAGTATACTATTGCAATCACACCCGTCTTACCGACTATGGAACCCGATAACTCTCTAAGTATGGGGGATGAGCATCTTAGAACTATTCTTGAAAAGAAAGAGTCTAGTGTTGAGGACCTTGTTCCGATCCCAAGTGAGTCTGAGGGTATTTCTGACAGTATGTGTGATGTGCCTTTTTGTGAAAATCTCACCCTCTTGACGCTTTAAAAGATCATTCTGAGATTTTCTTCGATCCCAACGATGATTATGCTTCGAGTGATGATGATCCTCTTTACAGTGAGGACATCGATTATGTCGATGCATCACCTCCCGATTCTGAGCTCGTCAGCTTAGAGGAGGTGAAGGATTTTGACACAGAAGATGGAGAGATTGATACTGATATTCTTCTAACAATCAAGGACGATATTCTTCGTGAGAAATTACTGAATATCAATCTTCTTATTGCTAAGATCGAAGCATTAAAGGACAATCCTACTCCATCTACTGATTCTGTACTCAAGTCTCCCTCCTTATTTCCTAACTCTTTCTTGGAAGAGACAGACACTTCTGATAATTTTTTACCTGAATCCGATATTTTCTGCTTTGACATGGAAGAGAAAAGTAGTGGCAATCCCACTTCTCATTCTGATTTATCTCTTCTAGATTATGAAGCATTCTATTATAATAATGAGGCCCGAATAAGAAAAATTTCTACATGATAGATGTGGTGGAGGATATTTTTGATAATCCAACAAGAAACCCTTAGAGTAAGCTTTATACTAAAAATCTATTTCAAAGAAAGAGAAAAGGGCTTTCTACATAGGATGGAGCAAGGATGAGGAAGTACTTTTTGAGGTCGTGTTGGTTTCCAAGGTCGAGGACGAGAAAGAAGAAAAGATGATGTTAACAAAGAAGATGAGAACCAATGGTCTCCATATAAAAGAGGTCGTGGGAGAGGCTTTCAATCTTAAAGGGGATGTAAGCCTTAAATACAATGTTACAATTATCGCAAATATGGTCGTTATGCCAGTTAATGTACTATCTCAAGACAAGTGGAAGAAAAAGCTAATCTTATGGAGGTAGAAGATGAAAATGAGCTTACTTTGCTAATGGCGAGACATGACGAACAACAATAGAGGATATAACCATGACATATAAACTTTGTTGTGAGTAACCATATGACGGATGAAGAAGACTTGTACGCGGAGATGGAGAAAAGTAAAGGTAGTGTCACCTTTGTAGACGAATCAAAGGCACTGGTGAAAGGAAAAGGTACGATACTCGTTCGAGCTAAAGATGGAAGTCACCAATATATTTTGGATGTATACAATGTGCCCAACCTTAAAAGTAACCTTTTAAGTGTGGGGCAAGTTTTAGAGAAAAATTACGATATTCATTTCAAGGATCGTAGTGTTACAATAAGACATCACGAAGGAAAAATCATAGCAAAAGTGCCAATGACTAAAAATAAAATGTACCTTCTAAACAAACAACATGATGAAACTAAGTGCTTAAATAGTTGTTTGATGCTTAATTCATGGCTTTGGAACATGAGGTAAGACACTTATACTTTATTGACTTAAAGTTATTATCTTTAAAGGGAATGGTGAAAGGGTTAGATCAAATTGATCATCCTAATCAAGTGTGTGAAGTATGCCTTCTTGAGAAGCATGGTAGGAGTTCGTTCTCAAAAAAAGTGACATCAAGAGGCAAGGAGCCTCTACAACTAATTCACATGGATTTATGTGGTATCATTACTTCACCCTCCTATAGTAAGAATATTTACTTTATGCTCTTTATTGATGGCTTATTAAAAAATACTTGGGTATATTTTCTAAAAAAATCTTAAGATTTTGAAGCTTATAAGATATTTAAGGCTGTGGTTGAAAAGATGAGAAGTTTACATATTGAATCCATGAGATCGGGTGAGGTGGAAACTTTTTTATTAAAAGAGTATAGAAAATTTTATGAGGATAATAGGATCTAAAGATTTCTAACAGCTCCTTACTCCCCCACAACAAAATGGTGTGGTGAAGAGAAATATTAGAACCATTCTCAATATGGTCTGAAGCATGTTAAATAAGGAAAAAGATGCCAAAAGAGTTTTGGGCTGAAGTGGTTGCTTGTGTCGTATATCTATTGAACCAGTGTCCGTCAAAGAGTTTAGACAACAAGACTCCACAAAAAACATGGAAGGGGATGAAACCTATAATATCTCATCTAAGGATATTCGAGAGCATATCCTATGTCCATGTTCCGAGCCAAAGGTGATCCAAGCTTGAGGATAGAAATGAGAAACATGTGTTTGTTGCCTACGATAAGTAGTGGTAAGGTTATAAGCTGAAAGTGGTAGTGAGTAGAGACATGAAGCTGGATGAAGGCGGATCATGGGATTGGAGCATTAAGGAAAATAAAAGGTATGCATTTCTTCCTATGATAGAAGAAGAAAAGGAAGAAGTAGAGACACGTGAAACAAGTGAAGAAGTCCAACAACCTCCAAGTCCATCTCTAACTTAAGACACGCCATCGACTCTAAGTGAAGGAGAACCAAAGACAAGAAGTTGCAGGAGCTCTGCAAAGTAACTGATAAAATACCCCTTCTTTGTTTATACGCTGACTATGATCCATTAGTATTTGAATAACCAATGAAAAGTAAAAAATAGAGACAAACGATGTGTTAATACAAATAATGTCTAAACCCGTTATTTATATTTTTTGACCTCTCAATGTTTTGATAATAACAACATGTGAAAACGTTTACGATAAAATTAAACGTTTACAAATTATTAATCGTAAAATTCTATTTCTAAGATTAGTAATCACTTAAGGTATGAACAAACAAATCATTAAGCATGATTAGTGATTGGTATGTGCTTAATTACACATACATTTTACCTATAAAAACGAGTTTAAATGACCAAAAACGGACATAAAATACCAAATATATGTATGTTTTGCCTTGTACACTGTGCATGTATCGAATATTCACTAAAGGAGAAAAACGAATCCAAAGCCGACAAAACCAGGCACGGGAATGGAAAGAGCGTGAAGAGTCGAAGCCAAAGACATGTGCATCTTAAATGGACCAACCCGCACCCCCATTTAATGGGCCGGGTCAGCCCATAAAGCTTTATCTATAAATCTTATATGATTTAGTAGCCCTAATCCAAAAAAACCACTTAACTGGCCCAAGTTCATAAGCCCATTAGCCTATAACCACTTAACCATACACCCATTAAATCTATTTCACCCCTAGTCCTTTTCCTTTTGTACCATTAGTCCCTGGAGGTTTTCACCGTTAGTCTTTAGGGACTAACACAGTTAGTCCCTAATCCCTTACACCGTTAGTCCCTAACAATAACCCCGTTACCCTTTAACCCTTTATAAACAAATCCCCCTTTTCCTGCCAAAAGCACTATTCACCCGTAACTCTCACCTCGACCCCTGCTCCAACAAACAAAACCCCATCACTATCCCTCAACCCCACACCATAAACTGCCATTCCACCTTAGCAATCCCCTGATTTCTCATTGGCTGGTGGGGCAAGTTCTTAAGATTAAGGGCTCAGATTATACTACTTGGAGCCAAAGCAAAATGGATGGCTAAGATGATGGATTCGACACTCTTTACATAAGAAGCACACCTCTCACAGATGTAGGACAAGAAGATTAAGACCCAAGCTTCTTAGTTTTTCTATAAATAGTTTTAGGTTTCTCTTGTAAAAGGGGGAGTAGGGTAGCTTTAATTTTAGCTGATTTACCAGCTTATTTAACTCATTGTACTTTTATTTTCAAGCAATGTACTCTTTTAAGAAGTTTTAATGAAAATTATGTTTTAAGTTTAATCATCTCTCAATTATGTTAAAAGCTCATTTGTTATCTTAAAAGTCAATTGAAACAAGCTCATATAAGCTCTCTTATATTCCTATGTATATTAGGTAAGCTTTTTCAAAAGCTTATCTAAGCTTTTATATCAAAATCACTCAAAAATTACCAAAAGCTCTTGTGGAAGATAAGCCAAAAAAGGATGGGCTTATGGGTTTTACTAGCTTTTTTTAAACAAGCTAGAGCTTGTAGACAAAGCTCTAAAGAGCCTTTATGCCCTTGTTTAATCAAAGGGCCTTGTAAGTTTTCATTTTTCATTTTTTTTTATTTTACTGTTTGCTTATATCTGCTTATTCAGTGCTTATTTCTGCTTAATCTGTCATCTTATTGCTTATCTCATCTAGTTTAAGGCTTTTAACTATCTGTTTTTAGCTTTTATTTTGTTTTGATTTAAAACTGTCTTAAAATAGTCCAAATAGCTTATTTAGTTTAGCTTATTAAAAGTGCTTATTTTTCTAAAGTTATTGCTTAGTTTTCTTTAAAATGCTTGAAACTTCATCTGTTTTCATCAATATCAGCTTTTTGGGTTATGTTTTGGCTTTTAAGTAGGAATCTAAGATTTAAACAGGTGTTTGGGATAACAGTTTTTACCTAAAGTAAAAACTGCTAAGGCCTCTCTTGGCTGTTAAGCCAAATTGATTTAGCTTAAAAACAGTCTATTTAGTGGGGTTAATCAGATTTATCATGTTTTTAGAAATGTTTTAAGGATTTGAGCTCATTTGCAAAATTTCAAAATTAAAAAGTCATTCTATCAGCTTATTAGGGAATTTTCCTAAAAATTACTCTTTAGTTAGTATTTTGTGCAAAGCTGGTCTAAAATGAATGTTTCATATGTTGAGTTAAGTGTCAAAAGTGTGGAGTCTTAGTTTTTAGTTTCCAGTTTTTGTCAAAAATTCAAAAAGCCAAAAATATTTTGTTTAAACTGTCTCCTTTGACAGCTAATTTTCTAGCTTATTTTTAGTTCAAATTACTTAAAAATAGATTTTAGGTTTTCATTAGTGGATAGACTTTAGCTGTTTTTAGGTTTTGATATAAGCTTTTTGAAGCTTATTTTTGTGTCAAAAGTAGTGCTAAAAGCTGTCAAAATTCCCTTTAAGTCCAAAAGTTGTGCAATCTGTTTGAGGTCTTAATAAGCTTATCAGCTCATTATGTGTGCTCAAATGTGGTCACTTGTGCTTATTAGGTCTAGCTTTATGCTTGGTTTAGCTTATTGGGTTTTCATGAGCTTATTGAGTTTTCTATAAGCTTAGCAGTCTTAACTATAAGCCTAGCAGTCTTAACTAGTAGTTTTTGCCAACTGTCACTTTTAAGTAGTTTTTTCTAGCTTATTTCTTTATCAAGTTTGCTTAACTCCTGCTCATTTGTATTGTTAGCTTATAGGACATTAGCTGTTTTCAATCTTTAGCTTATCTCAAGTGCTTATGTGTTCTTAATTTTAGCTTAAAAAGTGTGTCATGAATCTTTTAAAGCCTCTTTATAAGTCATTCTGTCTTAAAGCTTTTAATTGTTATTCAGCTTATTTTGTTAGCAAATCTCTAGTCTTTTATGCTTATTAGGTTTAGTACTAGGTCTTTTTCAGCTTATTTGCCTTTAGCTAGCTTATTAGGACTTATTAGTGCTTATAAAAGCCTAACAGTTTTAGCTAAAAGTAAGCAAGTCTACAAAACCAAACTGTCCTTTTTAATTAGCTTTTCTCTAGCTTATTTTAAGTTTTTAATAAAAGTGCTTTTACAAAAGTTGCTTATTTTCACTATTTTTAGCTTTTTCAAAAGTTAAATTTACAAAAAAAAGTTTTTCAAAAAAGGAAGCCACAGGGTTCGAACCTGTGACCTCCCCTTCACACTTCCAACACCTTAACATACCACACTCTACCATTTGCGCCCTTGGGTCTTTTCTGTTAGACCCTTGGGCCACTTGGTATTTACGGGTGTTTTTCATTTTAAGCTTTCAGACCTTTAGGGCTTATTTACAGCTTATTAAGATAAGCTGTGTGGCTTATTTTATTTTTCCTAGGATTAGAATTACCTTAAGTATTTTTAGTAAATTTTTCAGAATTTTCCAATTTAGTTTAATATTTTTAGGTTAAATTAGTTTTTAATTCATAATAAATAAAATAAAAGTCAGAAAAATATAATTCTTTTTTCTAAAATTATTTTTAATCATTTAGGACCTTTAAAAATTAAATTTGCATTTTTAGGGTTAAAATTTTATAATTTAGGTTTTAAGTCGCGTTTTTAGGATTCCCGTTAACGTTTTTTTTAGTTTAAGTCCTTAATTTTTTTAGCTTGCCTTTATTTGTTTTTGCATTTCATTTGTAGAAATAGAATCCAAAATCAAATCATTAACTATTCAAATCACGCGATCATGAACTTAACCTCGATTTTCAATTCACGCCTCGTCGTGATACGACTCAGGAAGGTTTTGAATTTTACTTTGGTTAAAAGTAATCGTCCTTCCTAAAAACCTTTTCACCCTCACTCTTACTATTATTTGATATTTTAGTTATATATTATATATATGTATTAAGCAATTGTTATATATATATATGTATTTGTATAAATAATTGTTATCAAATTTTTGGCGCCGCTGCCGAGGAGGTGTGTGCGATTATCAGGTTTACGTTTGAAGATTAGTGATTTGAAGACCCTTCCCCGTGAAGTTATTGTTTTTATTTGTGATTATATAAAATATAAAAAATACAAAAATATTTTATTTTCTCATTTTATTTGTGGATTTATTTTCTATTATAATAAACAATAAAAATAATCACAAATACTTTTTCTAAAGTATTTAAAATACCAAAAAAATAAAATATACAACAAAAGAAACCGTGATGTCAATTGTCAAATCGGCTCACCTTTAGATTACAAAAGAAACGGTACGTGCTTAATTACACCTACCTTTTATCTATAAAAACGAGTCTAAATGACAAAAAACGGACATAAAATACCAAATATATGTTTGTTTTGCCTTGTATACTATGCAGGTATCGGATATTCACTAAAGGACAAAAACGAATCCAAAGCCGACAAAACCGGGCACGAGAATGGAAAGAGAGTGAAGAGTCGAAGCCAAACACATGTGTATCTTAAATGGACCAACTCGCACCCCATTTAATGGGTCGGGTCAGCCCATAAAGCTTAATCTATAAATCTTAGATGATTTAGTAGCCCTAATCCAAAATAACCACTTAACCGGCCCAAGTTCATAAGCCCATTAGCCTATAACCATGATAACGCCCAAATTATACATGTTTTCTATGGCGTTATTTATATATATTTGATCATTTATCGTGAACTTTTGATACTTAATTAAGCTTAAATTGCTTATAGGTTCACTTGAAGACTATAAAGACCCAAGCTCAAGAATCTATACACTTTGGGAGGCAAATACAAGAAAAGAAAGATTTCTAGCCAAAATTCAAGAAGTCCGCCGCACTTGTTACATTGTGCGCCGCACTTTCCTCTGAAGTTCAAACACCGCCGCACTTACAACATTGTGCGCCACACATTTTCCCAAAGATTGAAGAATTAAAGTCCATTAAATGCACCTGCATTAACTCCTCAAAACTGCCGCACTTATTTGTAAGTGCGCCGCACTTCCAGTAAAAGTCATTAAATGCTATCGCATTAACTCACCAAGTCCGCCGCACTTATTTGTAAGTGCGCCGCACTTTTCACCAAATTTTGCCTATAAATTGAGACGAAATTTCTCAAACAATTCATTCCTCTCACACCCATTTCCCACTACCTATCTCATTCTACACACACATATCCTTCCCCTTTTACCAAAACACCAAGATATACCTTTTCCCTTGAAGAAACAGATCTAACGATCAAGAACGAAGAAGTTTTCTTACCTTGTTATTGAAATAATGGAAATTTATTCAATGAGTACTTTTGTTATGAACTCCTTAGCCATGAGAGGCTAAATCTCTCATGACTACTCGGTGAAGTTACGATAATGAATAAGTGTTTGGTATGATCTTGACCGCTTTAATCCTAAGCTTATGTTGCAACCCTGTTATATCCCATCTTATCTATTTTTGCTTATCAACTTAGATTATATAATCATATCGGTATAGGTCGAAAGACCCGTTATGATCTATGTGGTTTTAAAGATTTGTCTATGGTCTTTAACGTCTGTGCCGAGAAATCCACTTTCGTAAATTGATAAACAAAATAAGCTTTGATATAATAGTAACTTGATTATTTGAGTGACACATTTGGTCTGGTTAACTAAATATAAGTCTTAAGTTAACAAGTTGATTTGTGAAAACGTTTTCTGACGAGAAATCGTCTTTATAAATTAATGCCCCATCTTCGAGGTCAAATCATTTCCAACACTTATAAGTTATTTTTCAACTATCCGAGTAGTCATACTTTTTATCATTGGTAAAGTAAAAATTATTTTCAAAATTGTTAAAGTCTATTTTCTTTCTGATTATTTGAACACTACTCTAATCCCTATGGACGACCTGGTCTTACCTAAAAAGATTATACTGCATACGTGGGTTATACTTTTACCCGTGTGTTTCCATATAATTATCCGGTATTTTCAGTCTTATAAATTTAAAGCTTTTGAAACACATCAAAGTTTTTGGCGCCGTTGCCGGGGATTTCTTAGCTGTTCTGTAGTCAAAATCTGGAAAATTTCTTTAACCCCCCCTCTTTTAAAAAAATTGTCGTACAGTTTTCTGGCAAACTGACCCAAACAATTTCTCTCTTGGATGCATACGCGTGCTTCCAATTCTGAACTAGTTGAACCATTACTTAAACCCGAACGTACTCTGAATCGAAGACTTCGCCGATGAAACAGAAGAGTTCCATACAATTAAAGAAATAATCCACCACAACACCCGAGAATTGTCTACCCGCCAGTTCTTAACATCAACTACTTCTGTCACTTTCTTGATATTCTTTGAAATTATGATCCAATAGATGATGAACCTATGTGGGCTGCTGACCATGTTGTCGCTCCGACACCTGGTTCTGCAATTACTATTCTTGAAACCGCAAACAAATTTGCTATCAAAGGTAACCACTTGACCCTTGTCAAAGGAAACCAATTTGATGGTAGAACCAAAACCGATCCTCATAAACACATTCACGAATTCCTCGGAATCTGCGATATGTTCAAATACAGAGATACTAAGAATGAAGCCGTCCGCCTAATGATGTTTCCCCTATCTCTTACTGGGGAAGCAAAAACATGGTTGGATGAACTCAACGAAGGAACTATCGAAACATGTGATGAACTTCAACCGGCTTTCATTAGATGTTTCTTTCCCCCAGCTCTTTTGACCGACTTTTCGGAGAAATCTGAGCTTTCTCTCAACACGAAAATGAATCTCTAACCGACGCTTGGTTTCGTATGAAGGAAATGCTCCAAAACTGTCATGGTCACAATCTGTCCAAAGGAAACATTATTAAAATCTTCTATCATGGTCTAAGCGAAATAACCTAAGAAGTTCTAAATGCTGTAGTTGGTTGTATTTTCCTCTATAAAACTCCAAATCAAGCTTATCAGCTTCTCGAAGATAAAGTCTTACTCAAGCCCGACTGGGCTAAAAATCAGAAAACCAAAACATCTCTTAAGAAAACCGTTCCTTTTGCCGATGAAGGTAGCAGTAATTCCAATACTGACAAAATTATGGCCCGAATGGATGCCATGACCCTGAAAATGGATGCTCAATATAAAGAACTCCAAAACCATGCTAAAAAACAAAACCAGATGAAGATGATATACCTATATCCCAAGATGAAGAAGCTAAATTCATGCAAACTTTACGTAAGACTTGTTTTTACAATGATTACCGTGACCGAGACTCAAATCGCGATAATTGGCATTCAAACGAACGAAGTAGTTATAACCGAGACAACTATCGATCCAGTACTGATGACAAACCTTATGATCTTCAAAAACAATTCAATGATTTCATGAAAT
>BQNB010091854.1:0-26765 GCA_026074375.1 Tanacetum coccineum | reverse complement strand
CTTGTACGCCACAGGACCAATTCTCTCGATTATCTTGAATGGACCAATGTACGATAGACTCAACTTTCCTCTTTTTCCAAAACGAATCACGCCATTCCAAGGAGACACCTTTAACATGACCATGTCCCCCACACTAAACTCCATCGGTTTACGCCTTACATCAGCATAACTTTTTTGACGACTACAGGCGGTCAGTAAGCGATTTTTGATTTGCACTATCTTTTTCGTCGTCTCTCGAATTAGCTCTGGCCCAGTGAGTTCGCTATCTCCAACCTTACTCCAGCAAATAGGCGATCTACACTTCCGCCCGTAGAGTGCTTCAAAAGGTGCGGCCTTGATGCTCGCATGATAACTGTTATTATAAGAAAACTTAACTAGAGGTAAATGTCTATCCCAACTCTTCCCAAAATCAATCACGCATGCCCGCAACATATCTTCCAAAGTATGAATTGTTCTCTCACTCTGACCATCCATTTTTGGGTGGTAAGCAGTGCTCATGTTCACATCAGTTCCTAAGGCCTTCTGAAGTGATCTCCAGAATCCTGAAAATCAGCTATCTCTGTCCGATATGATTGATACGGGCACCTCGTGTCTACAAATAATTTCCTTCAAATAATGTTGAGTTAATTTCTCCATACTATCAGTCTTCTTTATCAGCAAGAAGTGAGCCGACTTAGTTAACCGATCAACAATAATCCAGATCATGTCATAACCACTTGGGGTTCTCGGGAGTCCGAAAACAAAATCCAAAGTTATCTTCTCCCATTTCCATTCGGGGATTTTTGGTTGTTGGAGTAAACCTAATGGCTTCTGATGTCCAGCCTTTACCTTGGTGCAAGTCAAGCACTTACTAACATAGGTGGCAATATCAGCCTTCATATTCGGCTCCTAATAGAGCTTCTTCAAATCTTGATACATCTTATCGGAACCAGGATGAATCAAATACTTAGACTTATGCGACTCGTGCATAATCAAATCCCGTAATCCACCAAACAACGGAAACCATATTCATTTGTCAAAGTATCGAATTCTGTCGGAGCGAATTTCAAATATTGGCTTCAACAATCTTCCCAGATTCTCTGCCTTCACATTTTCTTTCTTCATTGCTTCTGTCTAAGCTTTCAGTATTCTCTCAGACAAGTCAGGGTAAACTGTCATAACCAGAGCTCTATCCCTTATCGGTTTCTCCCTCTCCTTTCGACTAAGAGCATCCGCCACTACATTTGCCTTACCAGGATGATAGCGGATTTCACAATCATAATCGCTTAATAATTCAATCCATCGGCGTTGCCTAATATTGAGTTCTTTCTGGTCTAAGATGTATTGCAGACTTTTATGGTATGTGAACACAACACATTTCGTTCCATATAGGTAATGTCTCTAAAGTCGTAGGGAAAAAACCACGACGCCCAAATCTAAATCATGGGTCATATAGTTTTCTTCATGCTTCTTTAATTGGCGTGAGGCATATGCGATCACCTTCTCTCGTTGCATCAGCACCACACCAAAACCTTTGATGGATTCATCATAATATACGACAAAATCTTCTGACCCTTTGGGTAATGCTAATATTGGCGCACTGCATAATTTCTGCTTCAACATCTAAAAAGCTTCTTCTTCATCTTCACCCCATTCATACTTCTAGTTCTTCTGGGTTAGTTTAGTAAGTGGTTTGGAGATCAAAGAAAACCCCTCGATGAATCTTCGATAATATCCAGCTAAACCCAAAAATTGTCTCACTTTTGTTGGTGTTGTAGGTGCATTCCAATTCTTGATGGATTTAATTTTGGAGGGATCAACATGAATTCCTTTACTATCAATCACGTGACCGAGAAATTGTACTGAATCAAGCCAAAAATAGCACTTTAAGAATTTGGCATACAACTTCTCTTTCTTGAGCAACTCTAAAATAATCTTTAAATGTTCTTCATGATCTTCTTTGCTTTTGGAATAGATGAGTATGTCATCGATGAACACAATCATAAATTTGTCAAGGTACGGCTTACACACTCGATTCATTAAGTCCATAAATACCGCAGGGGCATTGGTTAATCCGAACGGCATTACTTGGAACTCAAAATGACCATATCGGGTTTGGAAGGCTGTGATTGGTATATCCTCTTCTCAAATGCGGAGTTGATGATAACCCGACCGCAAATCAATCTTTGAGTACACGCTCGAACCTTGCAGTTGATCAAATAGATCGTCAATCCTCGAAAGTGGATATCAGTTCTTGACCGTTAACTTGTTTAGTTCGCGGTAATCGATACACATACGGAAAGATTCGTCTTTCCTCTTAACAAACAACACTGGAGCTCCCCAAGGCGACGAGCTTGGTCAAATGAATCCTTTCTCTGAAAACTCCTTTAGTTGATCCGACAATTCTTTTAGTTCAGACGGTGCTAAACGAAATTCACAAAACCCTAATTTTAATTTTTCCAATCACAAAACATAATTAATTCCCAATTCATTTGGCATTAAATACACCTGGAAAAATTATCAAAACCCTAACCCTAATTTTATTTCTTTCCTTTTTCTTTAATTCGAAATCGCAAACAATGATAATCCCAATAATTATTCGAATTAACCTAAATTATTTTCCAACAATTTATCTGTAGTCATATATGATAAAAGAAACCTTAGAAAAATAATAAAATCAATTTTACAAATTTTTATTTGTGCCGATTCATAATAGCTTTAAAAATTAGGGTTTTTGAACATGTTTTACTATTTATAAAATCAAAATAACATGCATATAATTTTTCTTAAGCATAGACAATAATATGATGAGAAAAATGAGGTACAAAAATACCTTTGATGATCTTGGTGATTTAATGAAATTATTGAACCTGGTTTGCTTAATTCGAACCAAAACAAATACCCACATCGAAAGAACCAAGCACTTTAAAACTTCCCACTATTTTTCCCACAATCCTTGACCTTCAAATTACCCTAGAAAAATCGTTCTTTTTTTTTTATATATCTTTATTTATGAGTTGGATGGTTATGTTTTTGTTATAGTTATTAAGTTTTGTTTTCTTTTTTTTAAAACAATAAGGATGCGTTTGGCGGTGTAAAAACTGCCACAAGGGTGTGTTTGGTTCGGTGGACAGCAGCCCCCAATGGGGTGTTTGTTTGTGTGTATTAACAGCCCCGAACTGGGGTGTTTGGTTTGCTTGTTATAATCTTCTTATAAGGGTGTTTGGATATGCGTTTTATATGTAATAAGGATGTTTGTTTCTGCTGTTAAACAACCATTTAGGGGCGTTTGGATATGGGTTAAAAAGCCGTAGGGGCGTGTTTGGTTTGGCGTTGTATAGCTAATAAGGGTGTGTTTGTTTTTTTATTTATTTTGCTATTTTAGATACATATTGAAACATACAGAATATATTGCAACATCTATATTGGTTAAATGGGA
Organism: Tanacetum coccineum; assembly: GCA_026074375.1. NCBI lineage: Eukaryota > Viridiplantae > Streptophyta > Magnoliopsida > Asterales > Asteraceae > Tanacetum > Tanacetum coccineum. The sequence continues at coordinate 23,347 of BQNB010091854.1, read as the reverse complement.
AAAACAATGGTTTTGGTAAAAATGGAAACGTCATACCAACGGCAAAGTCATGCCGAAATTTCTAAAAATCTTTATGCTTAGTAAATTTTCATTAAGGTTTATACTATTTTAGAAACCCGATAAAATGACAAAGTTATATAGTTTCTAAGATTATTAAAGTGTTATTTTACAATAAATCGGTAAATAAACGAAAACTATACTTTTATAAACAAGATAACTAGTTTAGTTAAAACGCGTAACGAAATATTAAATTATAAAATATTATTTTATAATTCCCAACTATAACTTTTGTAAAGTCTTTAAAACATCATTTATCTAACTCGTAACTTTAAAACGTGTATTTACTTTTACGCAATAACTTTTTATTAGTTTAATTGGTGACTTTTGAAAAAGCGTCGAATTATATTATTACCATTGTTTTAAATCACGTTCCTTATATAATGCTTGTAAAATATTATATATTGCGACCTTTTCTTTTGGTTGTTTGTCTTTATTTTATAATTCGCCATATGAATTATATAATTGTTTTTTTTTCATATGTAATATATACGAAATATATTACATACTTTGCGTGTGTTTTTCGATTTATTTTATTTTACCAACCACCAAACTCATCCAACTTGAAACCCAAATCCCTTATCAACTGGTCGCGTTGATGTACTCATCCATCGGTAAACCCTAATTCATCAACCCAAGCTAATGGGTCTTAGCCGTTAAGTTAAGCTGCAACTTCTTGGTCGAGCCGTTCCGTTCTCCGTTTGTGCTGTGCTTATTATTTGCATTTCTGCTAGTTGCTCTGCAACATCAAGGTGAGTTCATAGCCCCACATTTTACTCGTTTTGAATAAATGTTTTATTATCTTTTGGGGTGAGAAACATGCTCGTTTACAAACTTGTTTACGTTATCGAATTTCAAACTTGTTTACACACTAATTACAAACTTGGTTACTTGATTGATATCACACTCTTTCTACTTATGGAATTAAGTACTTAAAGTTGTTTATGAATAAAATGGTTATTTCTTCATTGGACACAAGTGTTTTCAGTTACCATCTCCTATTTACGTGTTGCCTAAGTTGCTTACAAACCTACTACTGCCCAACTTATCATGAACTGTTAGTTTCTCGACCGGAGGACCGGTTGAGGGAGCGCGAGTGAATAAATAGATCTATTGGGACTAATTATCCCTATCCGGGTAAGCATGCACTTACTTGTTTCTGTCGTCGATGAACAAACGGATATATGTCATGTCGATTATATTTCGGTTGGTCTTTTGTTTGGGACACGGATTAGGGCCAGGAATTCTTTGCACAGGATGTAACATGCCATGTTGATTAATTCGCTTCGGTGTTCATGAGCTTAGCGAAAGTATACATCTTTTCATTGCGATATTGTATTCTTTTAATAATAGTCGCATGTGCTTTGCAACTTAAAGTTATTATCTCCTATAAACTGTCCGTGGCGTACTGTAACAACTTGAGGTCACACTACTTGGATTGAACGTTTCTGATTATTAAATGTTTTTCGTAATGCCTTGAGTGAGCTGTATTCATAAACGTTTTTTGGTCCTCATTAATGTTTTACTTATAAACTATGAATTCACTCAACCTTTATGTTGACCGGTTTTAGCATGTTTTTCTCAGGTGCTTAGCTTTGGGCAACTTTTGATGTGCTATGTGGTGTCTACGTGCCATATGATACTTTTCAAGACTTATCAAATTATCATACTCGTGGTCTTTTGAAAACCAAATTATGCTTCCGCTAACATTTTTACCTTATGCTTCGCAAAAATGTTTTAATTTCCTTTTAAAATATTGTGAAAATTATTATTTTTTAATAAACCTAGGAGTTATGATTTTTCAAAAACGTCCATTAGTGGTCGTTTCTTCTTGTGCCTTGCCCTGTTCGATTTGATGACGTCAACGCCCTCGGGACACGTATTCCGTCCAGGCACCGTTTGGGGGTGATGACAAATCATCATGAATTCACTCTCAAAAAAGAATGTCCGCGAATGCATAGGCAGTCCTCAAACGTTTTTCTTTTGGCTCTTCTCAGTCACCTGGGTACAAACAAAATGACATCCCGTTTTATGTATTTCTCGCCTTAATACAGGATACCACCTTCATCGAGATTTTGTCGCCAATTTCCCTTTCAAACTACCCAAATTTACCTTAATGGTAGTATGAACCTCTTTCTTTCCGCAAACTATGAGAGATCATGTCTTAACTAACCAGTCCATACCAATAATCACATCGAAGGTACCGAGTTCTATAGGCATAAGGTCGACTTCAAACAATTGATTAAGCAGATTCAGAGTGAAACCTCTTAGAACGGTATTTGTACTAACTAATTTCCCATCGGCCAGTTTTACGTCATAACTTATATTTAATCTCACCAGTTTAATATCAATTAAATGACTAAATCCAGAATTAACGAAACTATTGTCTGAACCGGAATCAAAAAATACTCTAGTACAACGATTGTTGAGTAAGAACATTTCGGTGACAACATTCGGTCCTTGACCTTGCTCGGCATCTCTAAGTGCATAAGCTCGGCCAGTTGCATTTCCACCTCTCTGATCAGCTAGGTTAGGGCATCGGCTTCGGTCATGATTTCTATCTCCACACTCATAGCAGGCCCGAATAGGTTGGGCATTCACCCTAGTAGCCACTACTCTCGCTCTACAATCCTTTGTCTTATGGCCCCTCTTATTGCACTTGGTGCACTTTGCTGGACAATACTTAAAATGCCACATACCATAATGATTACACTTCGGGGATAGTCCTTCTTGATCAACAACATTATTCTGGGCAGCAGTCATTGCCCTTGCACCCTCTTGCCTTCTTTGATTGTACTGATTATGACGATTGTTGTCACGATAATTGCAATGGTTGTTGCGGTTGTTGTTGTTATAGTAGTTGTTGTTGCGGTTGTTGTTTCTACCTTGATTGTTGTTTTCCCATCTCCTTTTGTTGCCTTCAGCAATTCTTTCATTCTTTGCTTGAATCTTCTGCTCCATTAAGGTGTGTTCCATACGCACAACCTCATTGAGCATTATCTAGGCAACCCCTTGATGTACAATTAAACTTTCTTCTTTTCATTGGGAACAACATCAGGACACAATAGAGCCAATTCATTAAACCTTTCTTAGTTCGTCTTCCAGCCTCTGAACTTCCTCAGTTAGACAAAACTTGTCGATCATCATCTGTTTCACCTCAGTCCATGACTTTCCATTTGCCACCTCAAGTCCTAAAGTAGCGACCTAAGAATTCCACCAGGTAAGAGCTCGGCCATGAAGTGTAGCAGTGGCAAACTTCACTTTCCTTTGTTTAGCACATTTACTTATCCCAAAAGTACTCTCCATCTTTTCAAACCAACGACAAAGCCCAACAGCACCTTTAGTCCCGTGAAATTACGTAGGACCACATTTCATAAATCCAGTGAATGTACATTCTCGAGCCATTGGCACAGCCACTGGGCCTCCAGCCGGACCTCTAGCTCTATTTGCTTCTTCTCTCACTCTTTCTCGTTCAGCTCTAATAGCCTCTTCAATTCCATCTCGCACTAGTTGATCGACGGTCTCTTAGGTCAAAGGAGGTAGAGGGTTGGTTTGGTTGTACTCAGCTTTTTCCTCAGCAGCTCTCAACCTGATCCTTAGCATTTCATTTTCAGCTCTCAAATCTCTCTCTTGAATTTGCTAAAACTGTTCATTCAACCAAGCCACTAACTTCTTCATTTCTTGCATTTGTTCCCTAAATGTAGAATCTAAGGCTGTTAGATTATCGTCAAAGCTATCCATTCTCATATCATTTCTCCTACCTCTTTCGAATGACAAACTCTCAATTCTAAATCTATCTTATCCAATATCTAGATTTAGTCAAAGTTGAAACCCTGGAGTAAAGATTGTTCAAAGAGATATTTACCATTAGGTTTGAGGGGATAAAACTGAGATACATAGGCAGGAGAGAAGGACAGTGGTAGAAGATCCCGCTACTAAAAAGTCCAGTAAACTGGGAGGTTGATATAGGCTGTAAAGGTACTACGAAGTAAACAGGTGCATGTGTGTGTGTGTTTCTGCTTTTTGCTGTCTCAGGGTAGGTGGTGGCTATTGAGGAGATCAACCTGCTCATTGGGTTTACCTCAGCATATAGTTTTCTGTGTTCATTTTATCATCGACCTTCCATCTCTTCGTCTTATTCATCCTCATTTATATTCTCTTTCAGGCTTACTCATCTTTATGTCTTCTTCGATCCATCTATTATTATTATTTCGGGTTCATGTCCCACCAATCCATGAGGGGCAAACACAGAGGAGCAGAGAGCATGACACAGTGAGAGCGATCGACAAAAGAGCTACGCCGATTTAAAGCGTAAACCGATGGAGTTTCAAGTTAGAGATAAAGTTATGCTTAAGGTTTCACCTTGGAAAGGGGTCGTACGTTTTGGCAAATAGGGGAAGTTAAACCCCAGATATGTCAGACCTTTCAAGGTGTTGAAAAAGGTTAGAGCCGTTTCTTACAAGCTTGAGCTTCCTCAAGAGCAGAGTACGGTCCACAATACGTTTTATGTATCCAACTTGAAGAAATGTTATTCTGACGATCCATTAGTCGTTTCGTTGGAAGGACTCCAAGTGGATGACAAGCTCTATTTTGTTGAAGAGCCTGTAGAAATCATAGATCATGAAGTCAAACAATTAAGGCGAAGCCGTGTCCCAATTGTCAAGGTTCGATGGAACTCTAGGCGAGGTCCTGAGTTTACATGGGAACGGGAAGATCAATTCATGAAGAAATATCCACACCTTTTCACCAAGATCGCACCGTCGTCAAGTGTCGTGTCATAAGCCTTGAGGACAAGGCTCATTTAACGGGGGAAGACTATAACACCTCATGTTTTAGGTCATTGTACGACATTATGTAATTCACAATTTATTTTTAGGGTTTTACGCGTTTGCTCTTAAATCGTAATCGTTAAGCTAAATCGCGTAAACTAAAAATGATCATTCAATGTAAACGGGCATTAAACGATTAAACGTTTACATCAAGCAAGTGTTAAATGATTATTATGAGGATAATTATCAACTTTGTTCATCTTATTTTTATTGGTTACGTAAAATGCTTACGTTTCGCGATAAAATGCGTTTCGGCATTCCCGGAAGCACCAAAACCTATCTACGCTTAAGCAAATACCCACGATTATACCCAATACACAAAATAATCAAAATATCATCCCATATATGTCAAGGTGGCCGGATATGCAAGGGATAGGACCAAGAAATATCTATTTCATGACTACTTGCCCTAAAATATCAAGATAAGGCTTATCTTAGGGAACCAAGTCTTACACCTTTACATACACTTGACCACTTGCCCTAGAAATCCTCCTTTGGTTCCTTGACTTAGTCCTCTATGTATATAAGGCCTTAGCTAAGCAAGTAAACCACATCTCTCATTTACAAAGTGTAAACAAGAACAAAACCCTCCCTTTCTCTCTATACATAGCCACGGCTCAAAATTATTATCTTAAGCAATCCATACAAAATTTTCTACCACATATACAAGCATACACACATCATATCTAAGACCTACTAAGGTGGTTTCAAGGCTTGGTTAACCATTTGCAAGGAAGGAAGCAAGAAAAGGAAGCTAGGGTTTACTTGGGAAAATTAGGGTTTTCACCTTATATTTTCAAGCCAAGGGTTGTAATCACAAGGGTGTGATTGTTATTCTTTTCTCTACTCATCCACTCAAGGTTATTTAAAACCCTAATCAATTCATACTTATGATTTTATGTGTTCATATGTTCTATTTAGCTAAATCACCATTTAGGGTACTTTTGAATATGTAAAATGAATTTTTACATATGATCAATGTTTTGTGAACTTATTTACATGTTATATGGATGCTAATATGATGATATAATGAAAGTATAACTCTTGTACACACTTGGTTTAAGTATAAAAAGTTCATGAGTAAACATGTTAAAATTAGGGTTTCATTAACAACTTTTGATTAAAGTAAGATTAGAGGACTTGTTATCTTGAACACATGGGCAAAATATGAACTAATGGACCTAATATATGTATGACATAATATATAAGTGTTGTAAAGTAGTTGTAACAAGGTGTTGAAGCTTAATGGTATAAAAATCAAGCTTAAAACATGTCTTAATAAAAAACATCATACTTTTTGTTTTGGTTCGAATTTGGTAACAGCCATATTAGGTTTTATAAATATAGTATATCGCATAAGGATTCCAAAATGATAAGAAACTCAAAAATCGGATTTATAACGAAGAAGATACGCTAGTTACGAGTTTACGACGCTAAATACTTTATAAAACAAATTTTATAAAAAGTTACTATTCATGGCAGAAACTTATACTTTGTAAACATCAATAATATGATAAAACTCTCAATTAAGAGAACGTGTTCGAAAGAATCGCTAAAACCAGAGCTATAACGAATAAGATACGACATTTACAGGTTTTGCGTTAATAAGTTGTAATCTGTAATGAACAGTACAAACACTATTCATAACAGAATCTTGAAAATCTAAAAATATGATTTTATGATCACTCGTCTTAATACAAAAGTGTGGGTGTAAGAAACGTAAGAAACAGACTTAAAACGACAAAGTTATGTCATTTTTGCTAAAGGCGTAATTATAAACATTTTTACTTTATAAATACGATTTCACTTTTCACTAAAAGATTAGATTTTGATTTAACTATATTGAATATATTTGTTATTAGTTATCAAAGTGCTATATACTAGGAATTCATAATGAGGCCTCTTAGGATGGGTATTGCCGAGATCGTTTGGATTTACGATTACAGTGTCCAAGCTCCTCGTACGTCATGTATGACCACTTAAATTATGATAGCCCGAACGATTGTACGATGTTAACTATATAGGATTATATTTGGTAGTTGTTAGATCAACGTACTTTAATACTGTTTCGACCTTTATTACTAGGTTTGCATTTCGGGCGTTAGCGTCGCGCAGTTTTTATTTGGATATTTTTATTATCAATTTACTCATTCAAGGTGAGTCATAGCCCCATGTTTTCACTTATTGATTTACAAGTTTTTGGGGTTGGTGAGAAAAATATGCATGTTTTACAAACTAGAGCAAGTGTACATTTTATCCATGATTAGTTTTGCCTAAGTAGCGATAAACCACTATGCACATGAATCAATGAACTCGGTTCAATTACTGGAATGTGAGCTTCGCGATTTGATTATAGATAGATCTATTTGGGATTGACTCCCGTTCGGGTAATAGCTATCACTGGCAAACGATACGTATATCATGTCAGATTTTGGATGGTTACGGGTTGAACATCATCACCTGGGCAATGTAGGCAATATTTATATATTGTATTCATTTTTATGTCGAGCTTCGGTGTCATGAGCTTAGGAAAACGTAATTACATTTTGTGATGTCTGCATCTGTCGCATTATCATGGGGAAAGTCTTGCGGTCATGCTTATGCATTTACATAAACCTATGAAATTCAACAACTTGTGTTGTCGTTTTAAATGCTATGTTTTTCAAGAGAGATCATTAGGGCACGGGGTTGCAAAAGGGATACATGGTGTTATGTTTTGGTTGACTGCATTAAAGATTTTAGTCGCATTTACATTTTGTTATATGTTATGGGCTTGAAATCTTTGTATAATAACAATGTAAACAAGTGTGCTTTCAAGCTTTGTAACATTTGTTTAAATCAATGTTTACCATTTTAAAGACTTTTAATTGTCGTTCAATATTATTTTTGTTGCTAGTGATTGGAGAAGTAAAAGCCCGTACCTTTATTCCGCTGCCTGACCCTATTTGGGGGTGTTATTAGATTGTTCTGTGCAAGGTTATAGTGAACCTGGTCAATTGTTTTGCTGTGGACTATAACCGTTTTCAAACATTGCATTCATACAAAGGGGTTTTTATGGGACACACTAGTTGTTGCATTAGTTAGTTATATTATATGCATTCATAATTGATATACGTGTTTATAAGATATTACGTATATAATGATAAGAGTCTTATACTTAGCATACTTATATAAGCTACTTTTGATTTCAGATATTATCATGTCCTGTATTTGTAACTTTGATACCATATTCCATACACATCTGTATCCATTCAAGTTGAGATCGAGTCTAGAATTGGTTCAATAGGAGTCGATGGACAACACATTTATGCCAGAGGACCATATTGCTTACATAATGAACTGTCTATATCAGGTTCCACCATCGACTGACATACACATTACCTGCCCGATGGCTGCCGTTGTCAACACCTCCATCACTGGACTTTGCTTCCTGAGCGATGTTCCCATTGAGTTCATAACCACATGAGGATGAGATAATACCGGACGAGGTGAAGCCACTACCTGCTGGCTGCATCAACCACTGCAGATACACAAGCTATGTTCTTGAGTTGATCAAGGAGCAGAGGAGCCGAGTGGACGAATGGAGGTTCCGAGGAGGTTCAATCTGATTACACTGCTGATAGGGATGATGATGATGATGATGACGGAGGAGGAGTTTAACAAACTAGAACTTGCTTCAATTGAAACTTAGTTTTTTTCGTTCATCTATTTTTTCGGGGTTAATTTGTTCGATTTTTTTCTTGTCTCTGCATTGCATTATTTAGTATGTCATGTAACTTTTATATCTATCTGTAGACGATGCTCTCGCAATCCTATCAGATCGGCAATCCTGTCCGTCATACTATGTTCATAGCATAAACTGATCATTAGGTCATGTCTATCTTATTCTTTTCCTTTTTATCAAAGTTCACTTTTTTCAGTGATGTTCTATTGCATATCGTGTTAGCATACGGGATGCGATCAGGGAGCGGTGTCTCGTTTCGTTCGACAAGGAGATCATGAATGATCGTTAATGTGTTCGTGGTTTATATTTCATTTTATTTTATTATATTTCGTCGTTTTGGTTGTGTGTCTTTGGCTATTGAATCTGGGATGGTGATAGTGTTTTCAACAGACTTTGGATTGGTTCTAGGGGTCTTTGATCTTTTGTGGTATTCGCTGGTTGCTGGTCTTGCGTTTTTGTGACGGGGGTAAGACGGGGGCTGTACGTTTGGAGGATACATGATAGGTGGGTATTGAGGTGTTATAGATTGATGTAATTATTGGCGCGGTTTTACAAGTTGGTGGAGTGGCTGTTTCGGGCGATGTATATGGGGGTCTGCGGTTTTCCCGTTGGATTTTAGATGTATCCGTCACGTGCAGTTTTGTCGTCAATTGGACCCGTGGCGTGCTGGGGGAGTAATTTTGGTTACGTATTTCCTTGTCGAATTTGTTGGGGGTTGTTCGGTTGGTGGTTCGGGGCTTCAATACTGACAGTCATTAATTTCAACATATTAAACTACAGTATACAAGAAATAAATTCTAGAATACCATAATTGTGCCCTAATTGAACTGTGGACGTGTACTCGTTTTTTCCATTTTAAACCCGAACCACCTATCAATTCTTGTTATTAATCCTTAATAAAATCCTTACAAACATTAATCCATCATTACTGATCAAATGTACATGAATTACAAGCTTCAAAACCCTAAATAAGCCCTACTTGAACCCGTATACACCTTTCTTGCAATTTTACCCATTTTAGAACTTTTCTTGCAAACAAGCACCTTAATGGACCTAAGCAACTTACTTCCTAGAAGCTTTGAAGATTTGAAGCCCCGGGAACAAGATACAAGGCGTACGAGTGGAAATACTACCCGAAACGACCCATTTCCACCATTTTTGCTCCTTGAAGCTCAAACCCAGGTTTTGAATGTTCTACTTCTGCTACTACACCCTTATAATGTTCATATGATCCTAAATATACTCTTGTTAAAGTTTCATAACTCAATTCATGCTCATTTTCCATTTTGATCCAAAACCGTACACCCGAAACCCTAATTTCGCGTTTTTCTTAAAACTAAATGTTATAATGGTTAAATATTGTTATAATCTATCCTAGCATGCTTAACTAATGTTAAAATAACCACTTTATTGATTAATGAAGGAATTTGAACTTAAAACCCGCGCGTTTACGTTTTGAAACCCTAATTTGACCCGTTTTGCTTCCTAGCTTAACGAATCGTTATTTTAAACTTGTGTTGCGTTAAATCTTCATATTTTAGTTTATTATAACTTATAAATGTCTATTTAAATGTTAAAATAAGCTTGCATGGCAATTTGGACATGTTTTGTAATTATAATCCATGCAAGGGGTATATATCGTAACTTTTTGAAACTTATAACTAAAGGGGCTGAATATGTCATTTTATCAAAGTTATAACTATAGGGGTCTATTATGTCACTTTTCAAATTCCAAGGTTTACTTGGTATATCTTTCAAAGTTGAAGGACCAAAGTTGTAAAAATGCAAACTCCAAGGGCCTATTTGCAATTTTTCAAACCCTAGGGTCTAAAATGTAACATTTTGAAAAAGTATAAAATCATGTTTAAAACCTTACCAGACATAACTTTAATTAACGCTTCTCGTGCTTAACATTTCCAGATATTGATTAAAACGCTTAAAACCGATTATATCGTATCACAATACTAGGGAGCTTCATATTAAGGAGTTTCATCTTGGTATTACGTTCTGACTGAGTTGTTGGGTTTACGATTTAAAGTGCCCTAGCTCCTCAAACATTTACTGAATGACTTCTGAATTATGATGGCCCGAACGGTGATATAATAATTCCAAACTCTTCAATCAAACTCATAACTCTTAAAACTAAAGTTCTAGAGTACAATCTTCCTAAGACTCAACATATTTACTCAGGTTGCGTGACGTGGCTGTTTACTATCATTTTGCTATATCAACCTTCCCCGTTAAGATTATGATAAGGTCGTCAGCTTTCATTTTGGATATATTTATTGCAACTACCTATCAGGTGAAGTTCATAACCTCGCCTTTACTTCCATTTGATGTTTATAAACCCGCGAGGGAAATACATGGTCTTGTACAAACTCTTTTACATACTCGTTTATCTTATAACAATGTGATTACTTTTCAAAGACTTAGTGAGTTCATAGCCTCGCATTTCAATCTTTGAATGTTTTATAAATCGCGAGGGGATACATGCTTGTTACAAACGTTTTACATACTCGTTTATCTTATAACAATGTGATTACTTTTCAAAGGCCTAAATGAATTCATAAACCCATATTTCAATCTTTAAATACCTTTATAAACCTTTGATTACCTAATAGTAAACCATGAAAGCAATGTTTTTCTTTCTAAATGTATGCTACCCAGATATATTATTGCCTAAGTAGCTTCCAGTGCCATTATTTACATATCATGAATCATTAATTACTTGCATTACGAGTGAACGCGAATATTGTGAATAGATCTATTGGGGGTGATGGCTCCCATTGTATACCAAATGCTTGGGTACTAAACCAACAATATTTTCCTAATAGGTAACTTGGCATTATTTTTTCCACAGGACATTTGTCCTAACCAATATCACTACGGTGTTTTCCTGTTAATGTAATTAGATGTCATAACTTAGATGTACTAAAATAATGTCCCCATGATGAATGTCCTGCAATACCAGTATTCCACTATAAACTTGTATTCAACTATTACCTTTCAAACATGAATTTCACTCAACCTTGTGTTGACCTTTTATGCATGTTTATCTCAGGTAATTGAGCAACTTATAGCATGGAGTGGCATGGACATGAAGATGGCTAAAACTTGTTATCATTCACATTTTATGTTTCTAGATTTTGGGACCTGCCTTTGTAAAACTCTGATTTGAAATGAATGATAACATATCTTTTGAATAAACGTCTCTTTTGGGTCGTTTTCTATGATTATGATTGTTGTATCCATGAAGTAATACCCCAGATTAGCTTCCGCTGCTATATTGTAAAAATGGGGGTGTTACAGATTGGTATCAGCGCCAGGTTATAGAGAACAAGGTCAAAACCTTAACTATAACCACATTTCTTTTCTAGCCATCAAAGTCCTCCGTGCCACTACATTCCGGAACAAGTATGTAAATATACATATCTATTATACTATTACATAAATAACTTATGTTATTTACGACGGGGTTGTTAACAGAACGATGTCTTCTCCCAACCGCTCTACTTCTGATATTGAGGATGTTTTTTTCCTCTATGAATATTCTTTACTATACTTTGGTCTCATCAGATTATTTCCCAGCTTCATTGGGAAGCAATTCTTTTAACTCTTCGGAAAACTCTAAAGAAAATATGATCCCACCAGTATTCTCATCTTTCTACAATAATCCTTATTTGAAGAACGTACAAGCATTTTATGCTAAGGAATCACCTATTTCATCACCAGATCCTATTACTTCACCAGCTATTTTGACTCCTAACTTCGATAATTACACATCACTACTATTAGATCCTGATATTTCTTTGTTCTTGAAACACTATTACCACCTAAAGAAACGAATGTTTTCCCCCTTCTTCCTCAACTGCGTTATCTAATTCAATCCGGAATTCAAACCTGTAATTAGTATCACCAATCTTCCTCCAGTTATACTCCTACCCCACCTCACTATTTGAAATAGGAAAATGTCCAATTAAGATGTATCTGAAACATCATGAGGGACAAATCAAAGATATTTTGAATTACTTAGATGAACTCTATCTTCACCACATCAAGAAAATGGAGGAAGGATGTATTGATAGAATGATCATACGAAGGAATAGTGACGAACTAACGACTGAACTCCAAGAAAATCGAACTCGGATTATCAAAACTTCAAAAGAAGCATTAGGGCAAAAAGAAAGATTGCCTTTGCTAAATAATTGAGAAAATCCAAGCTCGTCACCAAACAGATCAGGAGGATCTTTAGGATGTCATCTACCGGCTCAGAATCAACAAACTCTTAGAATAGTTATAGCTTTATCCCTAGCATGGATGTGTGTTATAAATAAAAATACGCTTGTCAAAATCTTACTATGTACATAAGAAGGCAATTATTTATAGGCAAATCCCGTTTTCGTATCTTAATGTTTCCAACTTATAGCTCTTTCATCATTATTTTCCACAATTGCATCATTATCCTGTCTCATGAATCATACCATAACCCCTAAGTGCTTTAAATTCAAAAATATGCATTTCTCTATAAGCATTGTTTTAAGCATGCACATTTATTTTAGATATTACCTTGCTAAACTTGTTATGTCCATTCTTACTACATGTTTTTTTTTTTTTTCTCTTATGTTGATAGAATGCCTCCCAAAAGGACGTCAACATCCAAACACCAGCCCATACTTTGGATGCATCCCGGTAAAAAAAATACTGATTGCTGAATTTACTTCAGCCCGGGAAGCAATATAACTGCCATGGCAAGTGCGAGTAATCCCAACAGAACACCAATCTTACAGACACCTGTAGTGAAAACGGAAAAACGTACAAAGATTTATCAACCTGTCAACCTTCTACATTAATGTACGGAAGGAGCAGTAGGCCTTATTCGCTGGTTTGAACGAACTGAATCAGTATTCTCTGAAGCAGATGTGCCGAGGAAAATAAAGTAACATTTGCTACTGGTACTTTAACTGATGATGCCTTGTCCTGGTGGAATGCATATGCCCAGCCTATTGGGGGGGGAGGTGGGGGGGAGGGGGGGGGGGGGGGGGGGGGGAATAAGCAAGCAATCAAATCACCTAGAACTGAGTTAAAAGAAGGCTTGCTGACGAACAAGTATTGTCCTCGAACTGAGATCAAGAAAATGGAAGATGAATTTTATGGTCTGACTGTAAATGGAAGTGATCTCAAGACTTATATTAGAAGATTCCAGGAATTAGCCATTTTATGCCCGAATATGGTACCAAACACCGAGAAACTTATGGAAGCTTTCATCGGGGGACTGCCGCAAAGCATTGAAGGAAACATTACAGCTTCAAAACCTCAAACTCTGGAAGAAGCCACCAACATAGCTCACAGGCTAATGGACCAAAAATAAAGCGTAATTATGTGCAAAATTATACTGCCACCAACGGATATACTGGAAATCGTCCTTTGTGTGAAAGATGCACCTTACATCACATAGGTCCTTGTACTGTCAAGTGTCAAACTTGCAACAAGATAGGACATCTAACCAAGAACTGCAGGAGCAAAAGACCAACCACTAGAAATAATCTTCAAACAATATCCGTAACTTGTAATACCTGTGGAAAGAAAGGACATTATGCGAATCAGTGCTCAAAAGCAAATAATTGGGCCACAAGAAAGCATACTTAGAGACAAGCTTGCTTTTATTCACTTTAGGATTTCTACCCTAGAAACAACTCTCGAGGATATTCAAATTTCATCAGAATCTTCTTCAATCTGAAAACCCCAATCATCAAGCTACAATCCTTGTCGTTTGTTACTTTTATCCTACTACAAGATACTTAGCATAAGTATCAACTCTTTTAGAGTTTCATGTGTAAAGCTATCCATGAAATAATAAAGTGATGATTCCGTTACATCTTGTTATCTGATGATATCAAAATTCGGCATCGTTTTTCAATTCTATTATGTTCAACTCTGAATACTCTCCTCATACCTTTATTATCATCCTCGATTATATGGGCGTCAGTACAATCAACATCTGAATATTATCTAACAATTCATTTTCTACACATTACCATATTGTGTTTTTATGCTTAGGTAAGACGATTTATGATCATCTTATTGAAATGAATTAGGTCACTTCTTCATTTGAATAAGGAAATTATAAACCTCCGAACTATGAATTTATAAATTCTCAGTTACAAGGAGTTGAACGCTTCTTTTTGTAAGTGACAAATTATAAATAAGTAGGCTTAAGTATATAACATATGTACAAACAAGTTTCTTTCAATCCGTTTGTACAAATAATTCCTTAATCATTATCATTATTACTTTTATTACCTTCATCACCTGTTCATTTAAAAAGCTGTATCTCACGTGATTAGCAACTCTCTTACAAATTCATAAACATTCCTTGACATCACTTATTTCATGATCTTCGTATTCTAAAAATTCTTTGTTATATTCTGCAACATAATAACAAGGAAACACACAAGAATCTATGCAATGTCAAATGATTTCAATACCACTAGGTATGAAATTTTTGAGAAAGACTTGTGATAGCATTCTTATTCGATGTTGACTTTTAAAAGTTAATGAATAATGATTATTTATGATCACAGTAGCACAACAGAAGCATGGTGGGCCTATAACGTACAGGTTCCATAAATCAAAGTATTTCATCCACCCAGGTTCTATCAGGATCTGAAGAAATTTTATTGGCTGTCATCAAGAGGTGTAGTCTTGAAAATAAGTAGACGTGTGAAAGGAGGTAATTATAGTTATGGTGTACAACGTAATTATAAATGCATCACACACGTCGACTTGTAACAGATATTAACCTAACATAAAAATCAAATTCATGCCCAGTACCTACATCTATTCACTATAACTTTCAATTAAATCTCAGGACGAGATTTCTGTAAGGGGTGGAGACTATAACAACATAAGAATTTTCATCAACCTGTTTTACTATTATCACAATTGTACGGGGAAATTTTTCACTTTATTACATTACTTGTATTATCAATATCTCAGTATGTCATGTAACTTACATAACTAAAGTAGACGAGCTCACGCAACCTATCTATGGCAATCCTGTCTTCATAATGTCAAGCAAACACATAATTCAAGTCAATAATCATCAAAATCCCTTATTAAAAGTACATTTAATCAAATAATGTACCATTCGCAACGTTATATCAAAACGGGCTTTAAACCGTTATCTTATACCTCTAAACCCTAAAATCCATGAAAGGTTAATATCTAAAGTGAATGTACAAGCTACTAAAGCATATATACAAGTAATATAACATTTCAATTGAAATATAAACTCCCTACAAGTCAAGTACAAGCTTTCAAAGCACAATATACAAGTCATTAATGCACGATATCCAAAATAGCCGTTTTACCTCCATTTTCATTCTAATCTCTTCACCATCACTTGTGTACAAGCTACTACACTTAATATACAATGTGTAAACCCTAATTATTCTATTCATAAACTTTCATACACATTTTTACTCTTAAAACCCTAATTCAAAACTCAGAAACCCTAACCCGAGCTAAATACTACACTATGACCCGTTTCTTCGTTTTTATCCATTGTAAACCTAAACCAATACTCAAATAAGTTATAATAACTTATTTTACAAATATGTCAATCCTATTTCTTCATCATTTCATCATTTCATTCCAATTATACGCAAAATGAATCCAAGAAACCCTAAACGTACCTAAATGATCATTCAGCCCGTTTTCTCGTTTCTAACCATTTCATTCTCAAGTAAGCAACCAAGAGTCATTGTAAAATCATAAAATGAGTTTAAAAACCATTATCCATCATTATCCATCATTTCTTTGACAATGTACAAGAATTACAAAGCTAGAAAACCCTAAAAGCCTAATACGAGCCCTAATCCAACCCGCGGCTTGTTTATTTCATTTCGACCTAGTTTAGCTTAAACCACTAATCAAATCTCATTAGTAATCCATTATATACTGCCTAAGATTAATATTATATCAACCTTGATCCATTATACACAACTTATAAGCCAAGAAAGCCAAAGAAACCCTAATCGCACCCTATGAGACCCGCAACCTCATTTCTTCATTTTTAACCCGTTTTAACCCAAACCACTTGCTAAATTTTTGTAATACATCTTATTACAAACCATGAGAACATGTTTTAAACATTACTTGATCAATGTATGCGAAATATAAGCCAAAAACAAGAGTTCGAGCCCTAAAGGACTCAATTGAACCCGCGACCCATTCTTGTGCAATTTAACCCATTTTAAAGCCCCTCCTTGCAAAATAACTCACCCACATGTGTTATTAAGTTGCTTACTCAGCTGCTACAACAAATATCTAGTGTATACTTGGTCTTAAAATGAACCACATCACCTCTTTTCTCCTTTCTTTAGCCGCGGCATCACATGGGCAAACCAACACACCAAAGCTAGTTTCTAGCTTATGAAACTCATCACATAGCCTCTCCTCATCATCCTATAGACCTCCTATATGTCATCTCCTGGTTACAAAGTTTACCTTAGCCTCCAAGATCATTTCAAGTATAAATAGAGACCTTAACTCTTCATTTGAACTCATCCCCCACTTCTTCTTTCTATAACCTAATTGAGCAAACATTCTCTGCTCCATATGATCCTAGGATCATCTAAGAAGATCAATCAAGCAAATATTTGAAGATTTGAAGCCCCGGGAACAAGATACAAGGCGTACGAGTGGAAATACTACCCGAAATGACCCATTTCCACCATTTTTGCTCCTTGAAGCTCAAACCCAGGTTCTAAGGATTATACTTCTGCTCCTACACTCTTATAATGTTCATATGATCCTAAATATACTCTTTTTAAAGTTTCATAACTCAATTCATGCTCATTTTCTGTTTTGATCCAAAACCGTACACCCGAAACCCTAATTTCGCGTTTTTCTTAAAACTAAATGTTATAATGATTAAATATTGTTATAATCTATCCTAGCATGCTTAACTAATGTTAAAATAACCACTTTATTTGATTATGAAGAATTTGAACCTTAAATCCCGCCGTTTATATTTGAAACCTAATTGACCCTTTTTGCTTCCTATCCTAACGAATCGAAATTTTAAACTTGCTTTACGTTAAACATCATATTTTAGTTATTATAACTTATAAATATCTTTTGAAATGTTAAAAGAAGCTGCATTGCAATTTTGCATATTTATGAATGTATAATCCATGCATGTGTAAATATCGGTAACATTCTGAAACATAAAACAAAGGGGCTGAATATGTCATTTTATCAAAGTTATAACTACAGGGGTCTATTATGTTACTTTTCAAAGTTCAAGGTTTACTTGTTATATCTTTTAAAGTTGAAGGACCAAAGTCGTAAAAGTGCAAACTCCAAGGGCCTAATTGCAATTTTCCAAACCTCAGGGTCTAAAATGTAACATTTTGAAAAAGTGTAAAATCATATTTAAAACCTTACTAGAAATAACTTTAATAATTGCTTCTCGTGCTTAACATTTCCAGATATTGATTAAAACGCTTAAAACCGATTATATCGTATCACAATACTAGGGAGCTTCATATAAAGGAGTTTCATCTTGGTATTACGTTCTGACTGAGTTGTTAGGTTTACGATTTAAAGTTCCCTAGCTCCTCAAACTGATACTGATGACTTCTGAATTATGATGGCCCGAATCAGTGATACAATAAATTCAAACTCTGTCAATCAAACTCATAACTCCTAAAAACAAAAGTCTAGAATACAATCTTCCCCTAAGACCTCCAACAATTTACTCCAGTTGCGTGACGTGGCTATTTACTAACATTTTACTTATCAACATTCCTGGTTAAGATTGTGACAAGGTCCGTCAGCTTTCATTTCAGAATTAATTATATTTTACATCGTACTCTATTAGGTGAGATCAATAACCAGCCCTTTACTTATTTACATGTTTTACAAACCCGCGAGGGGGATTGATTCGTCAAATAGTATACATGAGAATCAATGATAAAAAAGATTCCGGAAGAGATATTCCCGGGTCGTATGTCCCAACGAGGCTGCAATTGAGAATTATCCTGGTTTGAAGAGAAATTGACTGATTGAGAATATATGATATGAACACTGATATAATTACAACTAAAATTAATTAAATAAAATCTAATTTATTCTACGGAAACAAAAATAAAGGAAGAGGATCTTAAAAACTAACGTGAAACCAAAATTAGTTTTAAGGAGATCCTAAAATTAAATCTAAAATAAATACGTGGAACAGAATTAGGTATCGAAATCTAAATACTAAGAATTAGAAAAATAAATGCTAATTAAAATAAAAATCAAAATTAAATTCTAATTAACTTAACTTTTAAAAATAAAAGAAAACTAGAACTAAATACGGAGGACGTTATGAATGTAAAACGAAAAGAAACGTAAAACTTACCCGTTAAAACGGTCCTAAAACTGAAATTTAAGAAAAATTAAAGCCTATA
Source organism: Tanacetum coccineum (assembly GCA_026074375.1). Taxonomy (NCBI): domain Eukaryota; kingdom Viridiplantae; phylum Streptophyta; class Magnoliopsida; order Asterales; family Asteraceae; genus Tanacetum; species Tanacetum coccineum. Next base: position 4,280 of record BQNB010091854.1, on the reverse strand, counting down.
CTAAACTTTATATTTTTCCTAGAACACCTAAATGACAAAAGAAAAAATTTATAAAAAGAAAAATAATTTTTATTAAATTTTTTGGATTTTTTTTTATGATTTTCTAATATTAAAACTAATTAAAACTAAGTAAATAGAAAAAAGTCAGAAAATATAACATAAAAAAATCTGAAAAAATCAAATTAAATAAAGAAAAAGTTAACAATTCTAAAAAATAAAAAAATGCCCAAGATTATACTGTTTTAATTAAAAGTTAATTAAACTAATAAAATTTAAACCTAAATAAATTATTAATTTACCAAAAAGTCTAATGGCTGTTAAACTAAATACAACAGTGTATGGAATAGGACAAACGGGGTAACAGGCTACTAACCACAGGGATTAACAATGTTAACTAGAAAAGAGAAAGTTACACAATTGGTCCCTAAAGTGGACCCCGATTACAAGGTGGGTCCAACTAGCTTATTATCAAAAACTTACAAAAGCAAACTTACTCAGGGGCTTAAGGGGAACATTTTTAATAAAGGCACTTATGACTTTTAAGCACTGAATAAGCCAAAAAAATAAGCTTTTGGGGCTGCAAAAGCTAAATAAGCTTTTTAGCTTATTTTTCTTTCTTTTTGGGGCTTAAGCTCACAAGATAAGCTACAAACTATGGGAATAAGATACTAGGCTAAGGGAGTCCTAATGAGCTAAGGGAACCTAGATTAAGCCCTAAAATAAGCTGGGGAGAAAATAAGCTAAATCTAACAGTTTATAAAAAGAGAAAAAGTGGGACTATGACTTAAAGAAAACTACCTTGAATAAGCTAACTAAGTGAAATAAGCAGCTAATCCCGAAATAGGCCTACCATAGCTATGTTAAAAAGCAATTAAAACCTATAGCTTAATTCCAAATAAGCTAGAAATGTGGGGCTACTTTTGGTGCTCAGCACCAGGGGAGAAACAAACAGTGGCTTAAAGCCCTTTTTGGCTTATCCCAATAAGCTCACAAGGGCTTATTTCCCAACATCAACCCAAGACAGATTGAAAAGGGGCATGATTGAGCTTATATGCAAAATATGAGAGCTTAAGGCTTGGTTAAAGCTGCTGATAATGTGGCTAGAAAATGGGTACTTTCACAAAGACACATGCATACATACACACTTGTTACTTGGTCAAATTAAAAGGACAGCTCAAAGGGGGTAGTTTATTTGGCTAGAAACAACACCAAAGAGCACAAACTCAATGTGCTTAAGCTGCTTATGCAGCTTGAGCACTTAAGCTCAAATTAGCTTAAAGAAAATTTGTCAGAAAATAGAAAATACTTAAAAATTGATTTTAAAACTAAAAATGGGGGTTTAAGTGGCTTGATTAAGCCTGCACACTCAGCCAAAGTTGGCTGAGTGAGCTTGACCCATGCAAAACCCAAAATGCCCCATTTTCATACTAACCAAACACCCCTTTAATTTATAAAAAACGTTTTTAAATGAATTTTAATGAAGGGAAGGCTGAGAAAAGGTGATCACTAGTAAGGTTTTAACAACTTTAACACATTTTGATATGAAATAGACAGAATTAGAGCTTATATAAAACTTGAAAATGCGACAGTGGTAATAGCAATTTTTCAAAGTAAAAAAAACTTTTAAACTTTCATTAAAATAAAACGAATTACAACATAACTTTTAAATTATAGAGCTGAGGTACAATAATGCCTAAAAGAAAGACTTAAAATTAAATTTAAACTAAAACATGGTGCACTTTTTTCGGCTTGCTTTTCTTCTCTTTATAGAAAGTCCCCTAAGTCATTCTTTGTGCTACTGTGTTTGTTATGTGTTAAGAAAGTCCCTCATGTCAATCCTAAGCCCTTAACTCCACTTTTATACACAATCCTCACCATTGATTGGTTGTGGGATTGTGAGATTGCCGAACATGCAGGGTATAAGGGTTTTGGGTGAGTGGGGAAGTGGTATGGGGGTGAGCTGTATAGATGTACTAGTGTAAGTGGTTTTGGGAGTTGAAAACAGGGAAGGGGGATGGTATGGTTTTTGGCGCCAAGTGGTTATGGTACGGGGTGGTTACAGGTTTTAAAAGGGAAGAATGAAAAAGACGCAACTTTAGTCCCTCACCTTTCTTTCTCTTGTCACTCCATTTTGGCCGAAATTAGTTATAAAACAAGTTTTAGAAAGTGACACAAATGGTCCCTCTGTTTTGTATAAGAAAAGAAATAAAAAGAGTTTAGGGAAATTGCAAAAACTGCCCTTGTGGTTTTATACTAAAAGGAAAACTGCCATTTGGCAGTTTAGTCCTGGATCTTTAAATGGATTACTATTTTTGGAAAATTGCAATTTCAGATCCCACTTATTAGTTAAACCAATTTTCTTTATAAAATAACTTCCAAATGGCAATTGTAAGCCCCAAAAGTTTAATAAAAAATGATTTTGGGCTATTGTTTGGGCTTGGGCTTGTATTGGGCCCACCTGGGTTATGTTTTGGTCCTGTAATTGGGCCCCCTGGTTTGGGCCCAATAAGGTACTTAGGATTTGGTTATAGGGCTTATTTCAAGCCCTAATAATTTATAAGAGGGTTTTGTGTATACAATGCTGAGAATGGCTGTAACTGGGCTGGAATTGGGTTTTCAAAGGAATGTTTGGTTTGTGTACAAGAAAGGCCCCTCCACATCACTCTTCTTTTCATTCTTTATTTCCCCTTTTCTTTCTTTTATAAATGAAGTTCCCCAAATTGGCATAATCAGCCCCCGTGGTTTATATGATAATATAACTTAGGGGTTTGGCATTTTTGACCCCTCAAGTTATATTTTTCTTTGCTTTTTCTTCTCGGAGTAGACTTTACTTTGATTTGGCTTCGTCTCCACACACTTTTCCATCCCGTGTCCTGTTTTGTCTCTTTTTGATTGGTTTTTCGTCCTTTTGTGAGATATCCGTTCCTGCACAACACAAATGCAAAACATACAAATATTTGGCAGTTTTTGTCTGTTTTTGGTCATTTAAGCTCGTTTTTAGAGGTAAAAGATATGTGTAATTAAGCACATATCAAATCCCCCAAACTAAGGTATTGTGTGTCCTCACGCAATGTTATGAAGTAAACATGTAAGCCCCGTTTTCACCATTTTCTGAATTTACACTAACTACAACTAATATTTTTGGATTTTCTCATTTTTTAACAAGTTTGACTTTCTTTATTTATTAATACTGGGATCATAGAATGAGAAGCGCCCGTAGAGTGATCTACGGATGTCCTGACGGATAAATTCATCGTCCTCGATTTTTCACAAGTTCCAAGCTAAGCAATTAAACAAGATCATTGTCGATATAAGTTTATATGTTAAGCCCTCATACTTATGACTTGTGAATTTTCAACTCCCAACATGGATATACGATTGAATGTGTGTACTCATTTTAATTTAACCATAGGTCAACTTATTTTCATAGTCATAATTCAAAATAAATCATGACTCAAAGCAACAACTTATTAAGACTTCGTAACTTGATTTCGAGATTTAAACTTTAGAACTTTTTGCAACATTTTCAACATCATAATCATAAGTTCTTTAAAGCTAGGAATGCGTTGCTTAGTTTGAACCCCTACCTCGTGGTTAACGGAGTAGGATATCACAACCAACGACCGATGTTCTTAGTTTGAAAACCCACCCCGTTGCTAGCGTAGTGGGAAATCACATCAACACCTTATTCCTAATATGGCTAAGGATTGGTGTCTTAGTTTGAACCCTCACCTAGACCTTTCTTCCAAGTGAGATATCACGACACACCAAATCCCTAGAAGTAAAGACGTCTTAGTTTGAACCCCCACCTCGTTGCTAGCGGAGTGGGATATCACGACACATCTTTTACTTGCTCCATAATATCAACTGCATGCTTCATTGGCAAAATTTCAATATTCATGCATTTTTGCATTCACATTTCATTCATGCTTCTTTGGCATTTATCTTTTAAATCACTATAAAATCTCGTTTTGAAAACTCAAGTTACAAATTTGAAGCTTTTTCTGAAAACATCGATTGACTTAGTTGAATTAAATTGAGTACGTATGATTAGGTGGATTAGAAATTTACGGGAGAGAAAAATCCTCTTTCTCCAGATTTTCTGGTTTCAAGGCTTCAATCTTAGCTGCTAGTATCTGTTTGGGAATATCCAAGCTAATAGTCATAACTAAAGCTCGTACCCTCAACGGTATGTCCCGTTCTTTACGGCTCAAAGCATCTGCCACCACATTTGCTTTGCCCAGATGATAACGAATGTCACAATCGTATTCACTCAATAA
>BQNB010091853.1:0-20869 GCA_026074375.1 Tanacetum coccineum | reverse complement strand
GAGAAACAAGCTGGAGTGGAGAGGTTTGACCTAATCCAAACTTTCCATGCTTGCAAACAAGAGGAGGGTAAACCAGTTGATGCGTATGTCCTTAATATGAAAGGATATGTGGAACAAATGGAACATCTTAGTTATGTGCTACCACAAGATCTTAGTGTTGGTTTAATCTTGATTAGCCTCACTAGTGATTTTGCTGGATTTGTGATAAATTACAATATGCATAACATGGGGAAGACAATTAGGGAATTGCATGCTATGCTTATTGGGTATGAAAAAGGTTTACCTAAAAAGGCTGAAACACCACAAGTAATGGCGATTAGAAGTGGTAAAATCCAGAAAGCCAATAAGAAATCGCTTAAAGCTAAAGGCAATGGTAAAGCTAATGTCAATGGAAAGGATAAAAAAGTTTATATCCCTAAGCCTAAAAACCCTAAACCTTCTGCTAAAGAGCACCCTACTAAGGATGACACCTGCCACCACCGCAAGGAGGTGGGTCATTAGAAGAGGAATTGTCTTGTTTACCTTGCTGAGTTGTTGAAGAAAAAGAAGCAAGTTGGCACTGCCAGTTCTTCAGGTATCATTACAATAGAATTATTTTATAATCCTAATAAGTCCTGGGTGTATGACACTGGTTGTGGTACTCACATTTATATCACAAAACATGGTCTTAGAGGAGCAAAAAAACTGGAACAAAGAGCTCTCTATTTGTACATGGGCAATGGTGTTCGTGCACAAGTAGAAGCTATTGGAAGTTTTAAGTTTGTTTTACCTAATGGCCTAGTAATTTGTTTAGACAATTGTCATTATGCACCTATTATAAGTAGAGGTGCTGTTTTAGTTCATCGTTTGGTTGAAAATGAATTTATCCAATGTTTTACAAATTATGGAATTTTAGTTTCTAAAAATGATGTTCTTTATTTTAATGTTGTTGCACGTGATGATATTTATGAAATTGATATGCATAATCTTGTACCAAATGTTAATTCTATTTATAATGTTAGCAATTAAAGAGCCAAGCATAACTTAGACTCTACTTATCTATGACACTATCGTATTGCTCATATAAGCAAGAAATGTATTGAAAAGCTGCAACATGACGGCCTTTTAAAATCAACAGATGATGAGTCATTTGATCAATGCGTGTCTTGTTTATCAGGCAAGATGATAAGAAAACCCTTTTCGCATCGTACCGAAAGGGCAACTGATCTTCTTGGAATAATACATACTGATTCATGTGGTCCACTTAGACATGTGTCAAGACAAGGTGCTAGCTACCTTATTACATTCACTGATGATTATAGTCGCTATAGTTATGTTTATTTACTTAAACATAAACATGATGTTTTTGAAACATTCAAGGTGTTTAAGAATGAAGTGAAAAATCATCTCAGGAAGATAATCAAGGCTCTTTGATTAGATCGAGGTGGCGAATACATGACCAAGAGTTTAAAGATTATCTTAAAGCTTGTAGAATTTTCCAACAGCTTACTCCTCCATACACACCACAACACAATGGCGTGTCTGAAAAGGGAAATTGTACTTTGTTAGACATGGTTCGATCTATGATGAATCTTACAACTTTGTCGTTATCCTTTTGGGATTATGCTCTAAAGTCTACAACATGCATTCTAAATATATCAAGAAGGTTGATAAGACACTATATGAATTATGGTATGGAAATGTTCCAAACTTTTCTTACTTAAAGGTCTAGGGATGTGAGGCGCTTGTGAAGCGGGATACACCTGACAAACTCTAACAAAGATCTGTTAAGAGTATCTTTATAAGATACCCAAAGGAAACAATAGGTTACTATTTCTACTTCCCACTTAAAAACAAAATTATTGTTGCAAGGTATGTTGAGTTCTTTGAGAAAAGTCTCATAACTCAAGAAGTCAGTGGGAGGGCCATAGATCTTGAAGAAATTCAAGATGAAGATACATCACCTTTTAAAATCACTAGCGAAATTCCTATGGAGGTTGAAGGTTTCAAACCACCTCAAGTGGAAGTGATTCTGATTTTGTAGTTCGAAAGGACATATCAAGCTCCAAATCGCTTATGTCTAAATGTAGAGGTGGAGGAGCATAGTTTAGGAGATCTTTATGAACCCACTAGCTATAAAGCTACAATGTTAGATCCAGAATCTAATAAGTGGCTCGATACTATAAATGAGGAGAGGCAATCCATGAAAGATAATCAAGTCTGGCACTTGGTTGATCTTCCTCTTAATTGTAAGACTGTTGGGAGTAAATGACTTTTTAAGAAAAAGACTAACATGGATGTCGTTGTACACACCTATAAAGCTCGTCTTGTAGCAAAGGGTTATACTCAAATCTAAGAGGTTGATTATAAAGAAATATTCTTACCAGTTGCTAAAATTAGAGCTATTAGGATTCTCATAGCTATAGCGGCATACTATGACTATAAGAAATAGCAAATGGATGTCAAAACTGCCTTCTTAAATGGTTATCTTGATGAAGACATTTATATGGTGCAACATGAAGGTTTTATCGATCCTAAATATCCCAGGAAAGTATGCAAGCTTTAAAGATCCATTTATGGACTTAAGCAAGCATCAAGAAGCTGGAATAAAAGATTTGATGAGGAAATCAAAAAGTTTGGTTTTGCTCAGAATCTTAATGAGCCATGTGTATATCAAAAGGCTAGTAGGAGTAATGTTACATTCCTCATCTTATATGTTGATGACATAATTATCATGGAAATCACATTCCAAGTTTAGAAAGTGTAAAGGATTATCTTAGAAAGTGTTTTGCTATGAAAGATTTGGGGGAAGCAGCATTTATTCTTGGAATCAAGATCTATAGAGATATGTCAAAACAATTAATTAGACTTAGTTACAATGCTTACATGGATAAGATCTTAAAGAGATATAAAATAGATAATTCCAAACGTGGTCATATCCCCATACAAGAAAGACATGACTTGAACAAAACACAAGGTGCTTCAAAATGTACCTTATGCTTTGGCTGTGGGATCCATTATAAATGCAGTTAGATGTACTAGACCTGATGTTGCATTCACGCAAAATATAACAAGCCGTTTCCAACAGAATCCTGGTGAACCTCACTGGACTGCTGTGAAAAATATTCTTAAGTATTTAAGAAATAATAAAGATATGTTTTTGGTTTATGGTGGAAATTCGGAAGTTAAACTTCAAGTTGATTGCTAGTGCGATGCTGGATTTCAGACTGACAGAGACGATATAAAGTCTCAGACAGGATATGTTTTTATTTTGAATGGAGGCGTGGTGGACTGGAAGAGCTCCAAGCAAAGTACTACCGTAATGTCTGCTACAGAAGCTGAATATATTGCTGCTTCAGAAGCTGCAATGGAAGCTGTTTGGATTAGGAAGTTTATTTCAGGGCTTGGTATAGTACCATAATAAACGAACCGATTAAGATGTTTTGCGACAATTCTGCCGCACTTCTTATTGCTAACGAACTAGGGTTTAGAAAGCCGCCAGACATTATCATAGAAGATACCATTATGTTCGCGAGTGTATTGAACTAGGCGAGATAAATCTTCTTAAAGTTCACACAGATGATAATATAGCTTATCCTTTTACGAAGACTTTGCCTAAAGGAAAGCTTACTCAACATGCTAGGAGCATAGGACTTCGTTTAGCTAGTAGTTTCATGTAGACTTGTGTTTTTAGTATTTAGATAAGGGATGTTTGAGCAATTTTATTTTTTGATAATGATACTTAGTATTTTTGTTAATTTTATTATAAATTGTGTCATATATTTGCATGTTTAAATCCATGAATAATATTTATTATTCTAAATTAATCCATTGTCGGTTAACAATATAGAAATATTGTTCAATTAAGACAAATCTAAGTAATTGGTAATATCTTAGATATTAAAGGATGTGTCCACCAAACACATAATATTAATAAGATGAATATTGGATTTCCCCAACTAACAAGAATATTACTTTATGGATCGTCGTCATTAAGTAAATCTTGTAAGTGATTTTATTTACTAAATTCTTATACTTGAGATGCAAGTAGGTCTTGCATGTGTGGATAATCCTTATTGATCTAGTTTAAGTTATCCTAAAAAAAGTTACTAGTAAGGGCTATTTTAGAAGTGATTGTGAAGCAAGGTGACTAGACACTTGTAGTCGATAAAGAATTTGTTCCTTTAATAGTTGAAGAATGATGCCACTGGGCCACTCGTAGAATTAATTAGATGTGTGTATGGCCATACCCAAAAACTCATGAAGATATGTCTCATTGATTTTTGGTAATCTTGATTAGTTACATATATGAGAAACTGAATCGTTAAATAATGGAATGACTTTAATCCATATCCATTTTTAACACGGTATCTGAAACAAAGGGATTGTGAATACATAAATTATTTATCCGTGTCTTTATGAAACCACACTCGAATATTTCTTAGAGCATTGGCGTGTTGCTAGACGCTTACCAATGTTATTATATTATTTATGCATGTCCAAGTGGGAGCTGTTAGAATATGTACATGATAAATAATATATGTTCGGATTATTTATTCGAGCCTACGAGGACGCACACGTTAATACGTAGAACATTGATTAATATATTAAAGTAATATATTATTAGTGATTAATAAACGATTATTAAATATATTAGTTAGTTGTTTAAAAGTTAAACATGCAGGACTAATATACAACACCGAAGAAAGAAAAGTGATGATTTTCCACCTCTTTTCCCCTAGTCGGCCAAAAACCCAATCCTTATAGGATTGGGATTGCTTGACTTGCAAGGCAAGTTTTAGAGAGCCTATAAATAGAGACCTATGGTTCATTTTTTATTCATAACTTGAAACTTAACCCTAAAATCTCTCTTGTGCTCCCTCCCTCGTTCGACCAATCTGCAAACCCAAAGGGTTTTGGTTTTTCCTCTTCCTGCATCATGCTATCGAACCAAACAACCCTAAGGGTTTTGGTTTGCGATCGAATTCTACAACCTTGGTGGTTTTCGTGTGTTGATTGATTTATGAATGAAGGTGATCATTTGTTAAACACTACTAGTACTAGCATACTTCATTGTTTGCTAAGAACGTATTGTGTGTGTCGAAGTTTAGAGATCTTGATTTAGATCTTGCATGGTATTCTTTTATACACACGCATATATTCTAGACGGTGAAACGTTTATTACTAAAAGATACACATCTCTAACTTGTTAATTATGAATTCTATACGTGTTTAATTTTTGCTGCGTACTCGTGTTTAATGGTTAAAAGTTGTAAAAACCCAACACAACGATCATCATACCGTGTTTAATATTTGTTCAATCATCTCGAAACAAAACCGCGATCATAAACCCTATGTTATATTATACGAGGAAGAAGATAAATCAAATTTAGTGCATGGATAATTTTTTTTAATATTGTTTAAAAATTTAAATCTTACACTTTTAACCTTTGTTTTCTAAAAGGTTTTAATTTTTGCCCTTTGTTAAATAAATCTTTACTATTAGTCCCTAAGCTTTAAAATATTTTAAATTTTAACCTTAGTTTTTAAAAAAAAATTACACTTTTAACTTTAGATTTAGAAACTCTTAAATTTTAACCTTAACTTTTAAAACATTTGTAATTTTCAAAATTTTCAACTTTAGTTTTTAGTTTTTAATTAATTACATAGTCCTTATTTTAAGTTTTTTAATAATCGTTAATTAAGAACAAGTTCTTTAATGTCAAATAATGATTTCAACGACATCAAAACCATAACAAATCACTTTATCTACTTAAGATCCGTAATTCACTTCACAAATCGATTTCAATGGAAACGAAAAATTATTTATCTTCATGTTCGGATTCTGAAGAAAAAGAAATACGAAAAATGCAAAAGCTAGCACAGATCTTGAAAGAAGATTCCATGAACAATCTCAAAGCTCTAAAAACAACCATTAAATGTCTCACACAAGAGACTTTTCCTCACTATCTAATCTTTCAAAGAACATTCCTACTACTCTTCGGTACAGATGCAAGAGATAATAAAATTGAGTTGAATGACAACTTGGACCACTTAGAGAAACAACTTCACCAAGACAACCTTCTTACAACAAATTCCTTGAATACCTTCAAAATAATCAAAACGCCATTTCAAAAGTTGTTTCAGTCAAAGTTAGTAAACCTTAACAACTCCAATGCTTGTGAAGCAAGAGAAGACTTCAACCAATACACTGGAATGGAAGCTTAATCCTTTAAAGACTTGATAATTCAAAATCTAGATTCCATTAAGAAATGTATTGCTGAAAGAAAACTTTACGAACAAAAGACTATGATAAGGTTAAAAGAAAGGAAGTTTCAGATGCAAAAGTGCAAGGCTATAGTGGTTCAAGCATTTGATGCTAATTTGGTTGTCACGGAAAGCAGTGGAAGAGAATCAACAAAACAGCCAAAAGGATTTATTGATAGCTCGGGTTACAGTGAAAGTAGTGAGACTATATCAGGAACACATAATGTCAAAAATAGTTTAGGGAATGAAAGCAGCCTAAGAGAGACTAAGAACAGTGTGTCTGCAAATGAAAACAGTTGATCTGAGAACAAGAGCTGTAAGTTAAGGATTTCAAACAACATATCTGGGAATGCTACACAAGCGGATGGAGCAAATATCAGAACATCGTGACTCATTGGAACATGTAGACAACAATGACTATAATGTGTTTGCCATGGAAATAGAACATCCTGAGCAACCTAAACCTGTTAATGACACATATATGGTTGAAAAAGGTGATACTAATACCAGTTCTGATTCATCAGATATGAGTAATAATGGACGAAAGGCTAACCAAGATGATGATCTTGCAAAAGAACGTGAATTGCTTGCTTCTTTAATTAAACAAATGAAACATGAAATTGATGAAAGCAAACAAAATAATAAGTCTTTAGAATCAGCAAACAAAGCCTTACGAGAAGCAAACACGCTCTTAAATTATGAGCTTAAGAGGTATCAAGATATTGATTTTGTGAAAAATGCGCTACAACTTATGGTTTACTCGAAGAAAAGAAAGTTAAAAATGAAAAATCTTTTAGTGCCTATACTGAAAAAATATTAGGTTTGAATAAAAGGATTTCAGAAATGGAAAATGAGTTATCTGCACATAAACGAACAATTTCCACTATTTCATCTCAAGAAATAGAACAAGAAAAGTTTTTCAAAACTCATGAAGATAAAGACATAAAAAAGGTCATCAGTTTGGAAAACCAAGTCAAAACTTTGAATGACATTATTTATAAAACCAGTTTGTCAGTTCAGACAATGATTATGCTTAATCGTAATTGTAAAACAAGTTTTGTCAAACCTTAGTACCTCAAGAAAGCTAAAAGTATGAATCTATGTTTGTATGATATAGGATGCTATAATGATAACCTTTCTTTAATGTTAGCTCCTGAATCAGATGAAACGTCACGTCTTGCCCAACAAAGTCGATCAAAATTAAGGATGCGTTTGGTTTACGGGTTTTCATGTAGGGTCCAGGGACTCATGACCATCATAAGTTGTTTGGTACAAAAGACAACCCAAAAAGTAAGGCGTCAACTCCAAATATTCAATCCGAGTATGCCTAGTGGGTTTTCAAAAATTTGTCAGGCCTTTTGTGAAGGATAATTCTCAACCACAATTTTTTTTCAAGTTGTCCTTTTTTTTTAATTTTATAATACTTTTTATTCAAAACTAATATATAATTAATTTCAATATAAATTTATAAAACAAATATATATTATATTTTCTCTTTCTTACATCAAACTCAAATCCAAATCTAAATCCATATCATAATCCAAATCCAAATCCTAATCCTAAACCCGTCAATAAACCAAACGGCCCCTAAGTGATTTAATCAAACCTTTTGATTATAAAAACTTAAATAACCTCTACGAATTGTTTGTTCCTTAACGTGAAAAGTTAGCTGAACAAAAATATTTTTCTAACAATTCAAGAGTGATTTATACACCTAAAAAGGATGTACGCACAAACGAGGTTTTCATAAAGAAAATGATTTTGTTAGAAAAACAAAAGCATGAAACACTTCCATGGTCTCAAAAATGTAAAAGTTGTGAAAAAGTTCAATTTTGTAAAACAAGATGTTCAATCTTTTCATGATACATACTGTTTTGAAATCATCAATCACAAATACTGGAACATTTCAGTCAGTCCCCAAATATAAGCAGTCATTGAACAAAAACTGAACCCAACTGCTAAACGTTTATCAACTGCTGTTGTTGAATTTTATCACACTTTGAAACAAGAAATGGTTGAATATTTGAAATATTTTAAATCTATTAAAAATTAAGTTGAATCTCTTCAATCTCAACTTGAGACTCAAAAAACATAGTTTTTAAACGAAATCGGTCGACTTTCCAGGGAATAGTACTATTTTGATCACATGAATGCTATACTTGGTGTTTATACTACTCTTGATGAATATTCAGATTTAGCATGTAATTATTTAGAAGCACTCAAACACGTGAATGTATTGAAAATGAGCTACAAAATGAAAATGTCAACAGTAAATCATTTAATGAATTGTCAAAAAGGTTTTCAAAACTTGAGAACATTCCATCATTCTTGAACTTACTTTACAGCAATCTCACGAAAAGTGTAAAAATGAAAAAGTTTGGAAACATCACAAATCTTCTTCCGTTTGAGTTATTAATGAACAATATTTCGAGATAAATTATTTGAAAGCTCAATTACAAGACAATAACATTGCAATCAGTGAGTTAAAGAAGCTCATTGAAAAGATGAAAGGAAAGAGTTTGGATACTAATTTTAGAAAACCATATGATGTATCGTTGTGCATAGGTATTATTTGTTATTAAGTTTTACTATTTATATTTTGCCGACTATACCTAGAACAACACTAACGCGCAGTGTACCCGATTAGTTGTAGATTCGTTGGTAAGTCGGGTGTCGATCACTAAGAGCGAGAACATTAATAATTAATTACCAATATTTTAGTTATCTAAGTTAGTCCTAAGTTATACCTAAGTTAAACCTAAACTAATGGTAATAGGGGAATTTTCAGTCTGAGAGACTGGTACAAATTTAGGTTTACCTATACTGAGATAAGGCGAATAACACACACATATTTGATAGTTAGACGATAAAGACGCGGTCAAGCCTTATGCAGGGAAAGCGTATTAGCCAAAAGTTCAATATAGACCCAATATTTGTCATAGACCCAATGAACCAATCCTAGCCATTCATTTTTTCATCAAAAATAAAAAACCCACTTTCCACCTTTTTTTAAAAATTAAATATCTCACACACTGTTAATCGTTACGCAAAACAAAACATATCATCGCGACGAGAATTAAATTATCTTTCTATAGAGGGGCGACACTATGTACTTTCGACAAACTTTTTTTTATGATTTTATGAAGTTATATACGATTTTATGAAATCATATATGATTTATGAAATCATATATGATTTTATGAAATCATATATGATTTTATGAAATCATATATGATTCGTTATATGAATCATATAGAATCGACATACGAATCATATATGATTTTCGCGAATACGTGACTGAAACACAATTGAAAAAAAAGTTCGTCGGAATCACAAATCAATAAGATTTTATGAAATCATATATGATTCGATATCGAATCATATATAAATTCGCAATACGTAAGACTGAAACAAAATTAAAAAAAAGTTCGTTAGAATACACAAATCATATATTATGAATTTATATAAATCATTTTATGAAATCATATATGATTCGTTATACGAATCATATAAAGAATTCGTTATATATAAACGAATCATATATGATTCGTTTATACGAATCATAATATATGATTTTCGCAAATCGTAGACTGAAAACAAACATCGAAAAAAATTTCCCTAAAGTATATCGTGGCCCACACGTCAACTGAAATATTAAAAAAATACTCGCGCGATGGTGAATTTATTATCGTGTGACGATTTACCGTTTGTAAGATATTTTATTTTTAAAAAAGAGGTGGAAATTAGGTTTTTTTATTTTTGATGAAAAAATAGATGGTTGAGATACAAATTTGATAGTTAGAAGATAGAGACGTGGTCAAGCTTTATGTAAGGAAAACGTATTAACCATGTTTAATCAAATATAATGCAGGTTTTAGTTTATAAGTGCAATGATTGTCCTGTTTCATTGTTGATATATCATTCCTAGACTTAGGCGGTACTTTTTCCTAAGACCTAGACTTGAAAATTTTATCATAATTAATCGAATCCGCATAAACCTCTTCACGGTTGTTTATAATCAATCTTAGGAGACAATAATGGTGATCTTATCGAATCCTAGCTTAATGAGACTTTACTAACTTACTGCTTAACGGCTTTTTATATACTAGTCCACTTGTCCAAATCTTTACTCAAGGAATCAGAACGTCACTTATTGATCCTAGGTCACCTTCTAGTCTAACTTGTTCACTAAACCAGGAGTAAAGACATCATGTTATTTGTGATCATATTACTCTAGATATATAAATTACAATATGGAGAGCTATCCTGGTATCTAGTCCCTTGGTCCGCTTTCTAGACCTAGTTGAATGATAGGTTGCATACTTAAGTGCATAAACGAGTATAAATTGATAAACATAAGACAACACATAATTTACAAGATGAAATCAGAATAAACATAAACCAAACATTAAATTATCATGATCATGTCTAATACCTAAAGGTATTAGCTAATAGCCATTGTAAAAAATACACGTTTGATATACGAACAACTAAGGTAGTCTAATAGACATGCTGTAATAGTAGAATTAATACCCTATATGTACGTAGCAGAGTTGTTCAGGCGGCGAAAAGGACTTTTGATAAACTAACAAACACTATACATAAAGACAGATTTGATTTCAATAATTTTGTAACACCCCAAAATAGGTCGCAGCAGAAAGTATGTCTAGGAGAGTTACTTCATGAGTACTTTTGCACAAGAAGTGAGAGAACGAACTCTAAATGTGACATTTAAAAAGAAATCTTGTAAAGTTTGCACTCCAATGCACATCAGTTATGTCAAGCATCTTATTCACATGAGAAAACACATGCTTAATAGTGTCAACATAAAGTTAGTGAGTTCAAAGATTTTTTGTAAGTATAAATGTAAATCACAAAAACTATATATACTAGTTTACTATGTTACAAGTCCCGCCCATACAAGGATTGCAACACATAAACTCAAATATATAGGTTTTAGAATGCGTGTAAACATGAACCACACAAAATTCGTTTGTTAAAATGTTGGAATCAAAGATTTGTAGAAAAGTTAGACCGCAATTGATTAAAGAGTATGATAATTGTAATGAAAAAAATATCACAAAATGTTTCAAGTATGTATTGTAATGAGCACAATATCATAAAATGGTTCAAGTATGTATTGTAAGGAGTGATTACGATTACTCTATGTTTATGAAACTGCGGCTCCGACTTATAGTGCATGCCACTTTATTCAAGGCACATTAATTGTTCAGGTGTATGTAGTTCATTTTTTTCGATGTCTGTTGGCCCTGTAGATACCAAACCAGTATGGGGATGTCACTCCCAATAGATCTATTTATAACATTCGCGCTTACTTGACCAACCCTGACTGTTAGAAGTAATTAACAGTTCAGGCCACTTAAGCTAATCCGTAATCATTTAAAAAGTAAGGTAAAGTTGTTGCATCTATAAGTAAAGCGAGTATATAAAAGAGTTTGTAGTCAATCATGTAAATGAGTATGTAATCGAGTATGTAAAAGAGATTGTAAATGAATATGTAAACAAGTTGTAACGAGCATGTATTCTCCCCCGAGATTTTTAAAGTAAATGTAAAACAAGTGAAAGAGGGGCTATAAACTCACCTTTCGTGAAAGTAGTGATTATCGCAAATTCAATAAGTAATCATCACAAACGATCCAAAATGCAACCTAATTAATTATAGGTCGTATAAGTATAATGTATTTAATATAAATACAACACCGTAAGTTATAAAGTTACATCACCACCTATTAGTTTTTGTTTAACTTAAAAAGTTGAAAGAATGTTTAAGTCACGCTTATTAATTTAATGTCCAACTATTCGTATCTGTAAAGAAAAATATTATTGTTGTCTAACAATTGATTATTTGTTAATAATACTCGATTTAGTATTTTCATTATTTATATAATGATATTATATAAATGGTTTAATTGTTTTAGGAAATAATATTTATAAAGTTAAAAACGTATATAAATATTATATAATTAATACGACAATATTTCTTAACATTTTTATAGTCCAAATGGACTCGAAAACACCCGTAAACCACTTTTTATATTTCCATCAGAATGTTGTATTTTTATAAAAATTACAGAAA
Organism: Tanacetum coccineum; assembly: GCA_026074375.1. Lineage (NCBI taxonomy): Eukaryota > Viridiplantae > Streptophyta > Magnoliopsida > Asterales > Asteraceae > Tanacetum > Tanacetum coccineum. The sequence goes on along the minus strand of BQNB010091853.1, from coordinate 8,526 downwards.
ATTATTTATAAAAATTAATTGGTATTTGTAACTTCTATTTATCTGAAATCTTTGAAAACTCGCAACTTGCTCAATTTACCTCCGTTTCGCGTGTTCTTTATATGTATGAAATCATGACGAAATAATCTATTCAAATAAAATGATCACTGTTTTTATATAAATCTGAGTTGGTACAGTAAATTCAAAATGTGTTTATAAAACTATTTTTATAAACTTAAATCTTTCAAAACCCATAACTCCTTCGTTTTAATTTCGTTTTTAGAGTTCTTTATGTTAGGATTAAGAAAAAGACTCGGTCACCCCCGTGTATTGTTTAGAATAGCATAGCTCGTAGTTAGAAAGCAAACGTATGACTCTTGGTATTAGGCCGGGTCTTTTACCCATGTATAAGCCCATACCTAAGCCCACTAGGGGCAAACAAACTTATGTATATATACCCCTTTCCAGCCATGGGAAGGAGTTCGTTGTTCTTTTTATCATAATACACACTCTTACATTTTCTCTCACTAGAAAAGCTTAACTTTCTCTCTCTAGATAATTAGCCAACCCAATCATCCTTGCTTGTGTTATGATATCCAATATACTACAATTGGTATCAAAGCCCATGGGATGATTAGCTAGATTGTGTGTGCATTTCCTTGGTTAGTTTTAGATCAAAAGTTTGGTTTTTGAAGGTTTATGGTCTTATTTTTGACACTCTTTGATTCTCACGTTTGTGATGTTAAAGTTCATGTTTTTATAGTTGTTATAACCTTCTAGGACCAAGTTGTGCAAAAGAAACCAAGCAAAAACGTTCAAAAGGGTGATTTTAGGTGTTTTTAGGTGAAAAAGTTCGTATTTTCTTCATTGCGTTTTGCTTTACTAAGACATTCTTCATTGCGTTTTGGTGTGAACAGTACTGCGTTTTGTCAGAAGAAAGTACACTACGTTTTGTCGTTTTGTATAGTACAACAATATTGTGTTTTTGTCTTATTGGGGGTTGCGTTTTGGTCACTGCGTTTTGCTTTGAGGTTGCGTTTTGGGTCATTACGTTTTGGTCTGAGGTTGCATTTTGGGTCATTGCGTTTTGGATTGCAGGTTGCGTTTTGCTTAACAAACGACAAGTATTGCGTTTTGCCTAAGGGATATTCTGTCTAATTTTTTATTTGGTTGCGTTTTTCTCAAATCTCAAGATTGCGTTTTGTCACTTCAAGACTGCGTTTTGCTCAAATCTCAAGATTGCGTTTTGTCACTTCAAGACTGCGTTTTGCTCAAATCTCAAGATTGCGTTTTGCTCTAACCTCACTGCGTTTTGCTCAAGACCATATTGCATTTTGATAGAAAGTTACTCTGGCAAAATTTTATTCTTCACTGCGTTTTGTCTAAACTTCTTCATTGCGTTTTGCCTAAGTTAACTCATTTCAACCAAACCAAATCACAATCAAACAACATATCACCTAATCCAACAAATAATCATCATTTTTAACATACAATCACTAATCATTGATCGATCAACTTTATCATATCATAAGTAATTACTATGGCTAATCTTTCAGAGGACATCCAATGTGCCGGTTCCGATACCCAACCACCCATGCTTGATAGGACCGACTTTGCATCATGGTAACAACGTATTCAATTGTATTGTAGGGGTAAGGAGAATGGGGTGAACATCTTGAAGTCGATTGATGAAGGACCTTTTCAGTTAGGGACTATACAAGATACAGTTGCAGAAGGTAATGAAGGTGCCTTACATCTAGGTCCTTAACGGCCTCGTGTCTACTCAGATCTCACACAGGATGAGAAGGATAGATACAATGCAGACATTCGGGCAACAAATATCCTACTTTAAGGGTTACCAAAAGACATCTACTCCCTTATCAATCATTACACTGATGCAAAGGACATATGGGACAACATTAAGATGCTTTTGGAAGGCTCAGAATTAACAAAGGAAGACCGTGAATCACAACTGTACGATGACTTTGAACACTTTTGTCAGAACAAAGGCAAAACCATTCATGACTACTATGTCCGGTTTGCCAAGCTTATTAATGACATGCGGAACATCAAGATGACTATGTCAAAAATATAGTTGAACTCAAAGTTTGTGAATAACATGTTGCCTGAATGGGGTAGATTTGTAACAGCTGTGAAACTTAACAAAGGTTTAAAGGATTCAAACTATGATCAACTGTATGCTTATCTGAAACAGCACGAGGCACATGCCAACGAGAACAAGATGATGTTGGAACGTTTCACTCAACAGACAGTTGATCCCCTTGCTTTGATTTCAAGTGTCTCACCTCAGCACTACCATTTACAATCATCAACAACTCCACCATCCACATATCATCAACCACACTTTGCTGACACCTCACAATCTGACTTGGGACTTTCTCCAACTGACAACCTAATCGAGAACCTAACCAACACACTTCCCTTACTCACCTAATCATATAAAACCTTTCTTCCTCAAACAAACAATCAACTCAGAACTTCATCAAACCCAAGGAATCAAGCTACAATACAAGATGGCAGGGTTGTTATTCAGAATGTTTAGGGTCGACATAACAGAGGACAGGGTAACAATGCACGGGGTGCAGGTGCAGCTGGTTATGGGGGAACACAGAACAGAGTTGGGAATGCTAATCTGGGTCAAGCTAGGCAGATTAAGTGCTACAACTGCAACGGGGTAGGTCACATAGCAAGAAACTGCACTCAACCCAAGCGTCTATAGAAATCCTAATACTTCAAAGATAAGATGTTACTGATGCAAGATTAAGAGAATGGGGTAGTGTTGGATGAAGAGCATTTATTGTTTCTAGCAGGTGGACAAGACAATGCTATTGATGATGATGTGGATGAGCAACCGGTTCAGGACTTAGCTCTCAATGTGGATAATGTATTTTAAGCTAATGACTGTGATGCGTATGATTCTGATGTTGATGAGGCTCCCACGACACAAACTATGTTCATGGCTAATCTATCATCTGCAGATCCAGTTCATGATAAAGCTGGTCCATCTTATGATTCGGACATCTTATCTAAGGTACAAGACCATGATCACTATCAGGATGCTATTTGTGAACATCATGAAGAACACGAGATGCATGACGATGTACAACCAAACTACGTTGTTGACTCACATGCCGATTATACGAGTGATTGTAATATGACTCCATATGATCAGTATGTAAAGGACAACGCAGTACCAGTTATACAAAAGAATGTATCTATGGTTCCAAATGATACATACGTGATGTTAGATAATGATATGCATGAACCTGATGTCCAATCTATCTTTAAAACACCCCGGCACACAGTAGTTGATAATTCGTTAAATGCTGAACTTGCTACATATAAGGAACAAGTTAAACTGTATGAAAGACATGCCAGTTTTGAACTAACAGAAAGAGAACAAAAGATTAATGAACAGTTAAGAATAGTTATATCTGACCGCAATATTAAGGAAGAGAATTTGAAAAAGGAACTTCATTCTATAAAATTGCAACTTTCTTCTACCATCAAACATAACAAGTCAATGGTAGACGAAGTTACATCTTTAAAAAAGGATTTTGAACAGAAAGAAAATAAATACCTTGAAGAATTTTTAGACTTAAAAGCTTTAAAAGATAAGGTCGAGGATAAATTATTCAAACAAGGCCAGTTTATTCAAACAGTTCACATGATGTGTAAACCCAAGTCTTATTATGATGAGGTGAATAAGGTAGCTATTGGCTACAAGAACCCCCTATACCTTCATCATGCAAAAAAAGTTCATCCTGCCTTGTATAGTGGCCATGTAATTGTCACACCCAATCATGCACCGGCCATAGTGCATAACTGGGAGGAGATCCTAGAACTAGCTAAAATTTCTAGGAAGAAAATGCATGATAAAATGAAAGCTACTGAATGTGTGGCTAATAAGGTCAATATTGCACCACCTGATTACTCGAAAGAGAATTTTTTAGCGACCTTCACACCACAGAAACAATTGACCCCGGAATAAATATTTTGGTCTCAAGATATTGTTAAGATGAAAGCTGAAGCTCTCAAAGAGCAGACCACTAGACCAATCAAAGCATTGACTGTGTATCCTCCAAATACACCTACAATGTTTGTCCCCAGGGTGCTTCTAACAAAAAGTCAAGTGAAAATTAACATTTTTACACTTAGACAACTTTTTTCAGAATTTGAGAAAACCTGTAAAAAGAGAATTACACCAACTGGGATCACTGAAGGGGAAAGAGGTTTTGAACAAACCAAGACATGTTACCTCACAGAGGTCATCCCATTTTTCAAAACTCTTAAAGAACATTTTGAGGGCATTCAAAAAACTTTAACGAAAGAAGTTAAGGAAATGAGTGACGCTTTTGATGAATTGGAAGCTGAACTTGACCAAAATATTATTGATAGGAAACATGATGAGATTGAGCGGAAAAACATTCTTATTGCTAATGATAACTTAATTGCTGATTGTTTGTCCAAAGAAGTGTTTCATGTTGCATCGAATTCTGAGCATGATTTACTAAAATGCAAAATGCTCATAATGTTGTCAAAGCACGTTGTCTGGAACTTGAAGCAGAGCTTTTTAATTTACTTGATAATATCCAAAAGGATAATCATAATGAACTTTAAACCGGTTTTCCAATCTTGAGGTAAATCACTTAAACTTGCAGTTAAAGTATCAAAACCTTAAAGAATATTTTAGGAATAACCCACCTTCACCCGCTAGTGACACTCCTAATTTTAACTCAGTCTTTAGAATCGGTAGAATGAAAGCTTCACTTTAAGGAAAAGACAACGTCATCCAAAAGCTGAAAATGCAAATATCTAAACTTAAGGAGAGCCGTAGTAAACTAGACCGAACTCTTGATTTTAGGGCCTTAGCCTTTCAGATCTCACAACTAACTGAGAAGGTCAATGTTCTTCAAGAACAAAATGAGCTTTTTAGGGAAGAAAATGCAAAGATTAAGCAGCACTACAAGGAATTGTATGATTCTATTAAGATTGCACGTGCTAAACATCTAGAACAGACAACTGCCCTAGTAGCTAAAAATGAAAGTCTAAAGGTCCAACTACAGAATAAGGTCTCATGTGTCACTAAGAATTATGTTAAACCAAATGTACTTGCACCAGGAAAGTATGCTATAGATGTTGAACCTATTCCCCCTCGTAATAGGAACAATAGGGAAGTTCATTTAGATTATCTCAGGCATCTTAAGGAAAGTGTAGACACACTTCGCGAAATAGTAGAAGAAGCCACAGTTGAAAGACCTTTAGATAGATCACTTACATCTGCTTGCCGTTACACTAAGCATTCTCAGGAACTATTAGAATATGTGTTTGGCACCTGGCCAAAGGACTTCAATCAACAAGATAAGAAGCATGCACCTACCCCTAGGAAAAAGCAAGTTACCTTTGCAGACCAAATTGCAACATCAAATAGTACTACACACACATGTAGAGCCAATGCACACTCAAAAGTCTAATGTCCCTGTGCCTCCTTCTACAGGAGTAAACAGTTGTACTGATGCTAGCGGATCTCAGCCTAGGAGCATACTCAAGAAAAATAGGATCCCACCAGCTAAGAGTGACAGCATGAAGAAAGTAGAAGAACACCCTAGGACAATTAGGTCTAGTCTTAAAACCTCGAATCGTGTTGATTCTAGTATCAGCTCTAAGCGTACTGTAATTAATTCAAATTCTCATTTTGTATGCCAAACGTGTAACAAATGTTTATTTTTGGCTAATCATGATATGTGTGTGGTTACTTATTTGCAATCTGTGAATGCATCCCCCTCTGTTAAAAATGTTGTGCGTTATGTTAAGCAAGTTTGGAAACCTAAGCAGGTTAAACAAGTTGGGAAACAAAAGCAAGTTAAACAAATTTGGAAACCTAAACGTATCAAGCAAATTTGGAAACCGATTGGCAAAACACTTAACAATGTAGGTTATCAATGGAGGCCCACAGGAAGAACATTCACTTTAGGTGACCAGTGCCCTTTAACTAGGCTCACTAAACCTACCGGAATGTCGACCATTGCTTATGCTAACCCAAAGGAACCCAACCAACATGGGGATCCAACTTTCCAAACTCTCCATCTTTGTCTGTTTTCAAATGCATGTCGTACAAATCGTCCTTTGGTATCTGCACTCAGGCTGTTCAAAACATATGACGGGGGATTGATCAAGGCTTATGAATTTCGTGAAAAAGTTTATCGGGACAGTTAGATTCGAGAATGACCACTTTGGTGCTATTATGGGTTATGGAGATTATGTCATTGGTGATAGTGTGATCTCCAGGGTATACTACGTGGAAGGACTGGGGCATAATTTGTTTTCTATTGGTCAATTTTGTGATTCGGATTTGGAAGTTGAATTCAGAAAGCATTCTTATTATGTTTCAGATACGGATGGTGTTGAATTACTCAAAGGTTCCTGAGGTTCTAATTTATACACTATCTCAGTTGAAGATATGATGAAGTCCTCTCCAATTTTCTTGCTATCCAAAGCCTCCAAGAACAAATCATAGTTATGGCATCGGTGTTTAAACCACTTGAACTTCGGTACTATCAATGATCTTGCAAGAAAAGATCTTGTCAGAGGCTTACTTAGATTGAAGTTTGAAAAAGATCATCTTTGTTCTACATGTTAATTAGGAAAGAGCAAAAAGCATACCCACAAACCTAAATCTAAAAACAACAACTTGGAAGTTCTTCACACCCTTCATATGGATTTATGTGGACCGATGCGTGTGCAAACTATTAATGGGAAGAAATACATCTTGGTCATCGTTGATGATTATTCTCGGTTTACGTGGGTCAAGTTCTTGAGATCAAAAGATGAAACCCCTGAGGTTGTCACCAAATTTCTGAAGCAAATACAAGTCAGTCTCAACAAAACTGTAAGACTCATCCGCACCGATAATGGCACAGAATTTATCAACAAGACTTTGACTGATTATTACGAAAACGTCAAAATCTTTCACCAAAAGACAGTTCTAAGGACTCCACAGCAGAACGGCGTTGTCGAAAGACAGAACCAAACTCTTGTAGAGGCTACTCGGACAATGCTAATATTTTCCAAGGCACCGATGTTTCTTTGGGAAGAAGCTGTGGGTACTGCCTGTTACACCCAAAACCGATCCCTTATTCACACATGTCACGACAAAACCCCATATGAGCTAGTGCACAATAAGAAGTCTGATCTCAATTTTTCCGGGTCTTTGGTGCTCTTTGTTACCCTATAAATGATAGCAAGGATTTTGGAAAACTACAACCAACGGCTGATATTGAAATTTTTGTAGGCTATGCACCAAGCAAAAAAGGCTACATAATCTATAACAAACAAACCCGACGAATCATGGAAACTATTCACGTTCAATTCGATGAGCTGACTAAGCATACGGCTCCTGTACAATCCAGTCCAGGACCCGCAACTAAGCTGTTGACGCCTAGACCTATAAGTTCAGGGCTCGTACCCAATCCTGCTCCTGCTATAACTTATGTACCTCCCACCAATAAAGAATTGGAAATGTTGTTCCAACCTATGTTTGATGAATATCTCAATCCACTGGGTAATCACCAGGATCCTATTCCTAATGCAGTTCAAGACCCGGTCATTCCAACCGGTCCATCAGTGTTAATCTTCGTTGATCTCAACGCACCATCGGGAAGTCATATTTCATCACCATTGGCTCATCAATCTACTTTTGTACATCAGGGTGTAGCAGCTGAGCAGTCCGCTGAAGTTAATCTGTTTGTTGCAGGTGATCATGAACCATTTGTTAATGTGTTCGCCCCAGACTATAACTCTGAAGCTTCATCATCTGGGGAAATCACAATACCTGAACCCAACCAATCCACTCAACCTTATGAATATATCCGGAAATGGACCAACTCCCATCCTCTTGATAACATTATTGGGAATCACTCTAGACTGGTATCCACTCGGAAACAGCTTGCTATGGATGCTTTGTGGTGCTTCTACAATTCCGTACTGTCCAAAGTCGAACCGAAAAACTTCAAATCTGCAGTTACTGAAGACTGCTGGTTTCAAGCTATGCAAGACGAAATCCATGAATTTGATCGACTGGACGTATGGGAATTAGTACCACTTCCAGACAGTGCCATGATTATTGCTCTTAATTGGATTTATAAGGTGAAACTTGACGAGTATGGTGATGTGTTGAAAAACAAGGCACGTCTTGTAGCCAAAGGATATCATCAAGAAGAAGGTCTAGATTTTGAAGAATCCTTCGCCCCGATCACTCGACTTGAAGCGATCAGGATATTCATTGCCAATGCCGCTAGCAAAAACATGATAGTTTATCAAATGGACGTGAAAACTGCATTCTTAAATGGCGACCTCAAAGAAGAAGTCTATGTCAGCCAACCGGAAGGCTTCGTTGACCCATAACGTCCACATCATGTCTACCATCTGAAGAAAGCACTTTACGGGTTAAAACAGGCACCCCGGGCGTTGTATGATACTTTGTCAAAGTTTCTTCTGGCATAGGGATTCTCCAAGGGTGTAGTTGAT
>BQNB010091852.1:670-26766 GCA_026074375.1 Tanacetum coccineum | reverse complement strand
TCTAATAGGGTATTAGAATGATCTGTCGGCTAATCTTACGCTTATTTTGGTAGGTTTAAGGGTTTCGAGAGATAATTTGGCATATAGCAAATATGGCATAAGATTAATGCTAGCACCAAGGTCGGCCAAGGTATTGCAGGAGAAAGTTTTGTTGAAATTTCATGGAATAAGAAAACTTTCGGGGTCTCCGAGTTTAGGTGGAACTTTGTTTTGGATCATTACTGAACTTTTGTCGCTTAAGAAAGCGGCAGAGATTTGTTCGATTTTGTGTTTGTTACTTATAAGTTCCTTGATAAATTTTCCATAATTAGGCATTCTGGCTAAAACATCGATAAGAGGTACATTGATTCGGATAGCGTAGATCATGTCGAGAAATTTTCTGTATTGAGCTTCCATTTTCTTTTTCTTTAGACGTTGAGGATGCTGGATTTTTGGTTTATAGGGTTTGGGTATTGGAGTTTCCTTGACGGGTTTGGGGTGTAGGTTCTTCGTCTTCTTCATTGCTATCGAAGTTGATAGGAGTTTCAGAATTGGTTTGTTGATCATTTGGGTTATCTGGTGGATTGTAAGATTTACCACTTCTTGTGAATACGACATTCTCATGCTCATTGCGAGGTTGTGGTGGTTGGTAGGCTTTGGAATTATGTCCTTTTGAGTTTGGTTGGGTGTTACTGGGAAGAGATCCAGAAGGTCGACCAGATTGCTTGTCAGCAAGTCTGTCGAACTTGGTTTCAAGATTTTGAATTGACGCTTGATGATTTTTGGCTACGGTTTCGAGTTGGGTTTTGAGATCCATGAATGTTTCTTTGACGAAAGCGTTGGTCGATTGCTGAGATTTCATGAAATCGTTGAATTGTTTTTGAAGATCATAAGGTTTGTCATCGGTATTGGATCGATAGTTGTCTCGGTTATAACTACTTCGTTCGTTTGAACGCCAATTATCGCGATTTGAGTCTCGGTCACGGTAATCATTGTAAAAACGAGTCTTACGAAAAGTTTGCATGAATTTAGCTTCTTCCTCACGGGACATAGGTATATCATCTTCATCAAGATTGGGTTTAGTTTTTTTAGCATGGTTTTGGAGTTCTTTATACTGAGCATCCATTTTCAGGGTCATGGCATCCATTCGGGCCATAATTTTGTCAGTATTGGAATTACTGCTGCCTTCATCGGCGAAAGCAACGGTTTTCTTAAAAGATGATTTGGTTTTTGATTTTTAGCCCAATCGAGCTTTAGTAAGACCTTGTCTTCCAAAAGCTGATAAGCCTGATTTGGTGTTTTATAGAGGAAAATACCTCCAGCTGTGGCATTCAGAACTTCTTGAGTTATTTCGCTTAGACCATGATAGAAGATTTTGATAATGTTTCCTTCATACGAAGCCAAACGTCGGTTAGAGATTCGTTCTCGTGTTGAGAGAAAGCTCGGATTTCTCCGAGGAGTCGGTCGAAAAGAGCTGAGGGGAAGAATCGGCTAATGAAAGTGGTTCGGAGTTCATCCCATGTTTCGATAGTTCCTTCGTTGAGTTCGTCCAACCATATTTTTGCTTCCCTAGTAAGGGATAGGGGAAACATCATTAGGCGGACGGCTTCATTTTCGGTATCTCTGTATTTAAACATATCGCAGATTTCGAGGAATTCATGAATGTGTTTATGAGGATCGGTTTTGGATCTTCCATCAAATTGGTTTCCTTTGACAATGGTCAAATGGTTACCTTTGATAGCAAATTCGTTAGCGGTTTCAGGAATAGTGATTGCGGAACCGGGAGTCGGAGCAACAACACGGTCAGCAGCCCACATGGGTTCATCATCCATTGGGTAAAGGTTTTCAAGGGTAACTAGAAAGTGACGGAAGTGGTTGATGTCGAGAATTGGCCGATAGACAATTCTCGGGTTTTTAGGTGGATTGTTTCTTTGATCGAATGGAACTCTTCTGTTTCGTCGACGACGTCTTCGATTCAGAGTACGTTCAGGTTCAAGTAATGGTTCAACAAGTTCAGAATTGGAAGCACGTATACGCATCCAAAGGAGAATTTGTTTGGGTCAGTTTTCCAGAAAACTGTACGGCGATTTGAAAAAGAGGGAGAGTTAAAGAGATTTTCCAGAGTTTGACTACAGAACAACTAAGAAATCCCCGGCAACGGCGCCAAAAACTTTGATGTGTTTCAAAAGCTTTAAATTTATAAGAATGAAAATACCGGACAATTATATGGAAACACACGGGTAAAAGTATAACCCACGTATGCAGTATAATCTTTTTAGGTAAAACCATGTCGTCTACAAGGATTAGTGTAGTGTTCGAATAATCAGAAAGAAAATAGACTTTAACAATTTTGAAAATAACTTTAGTTTTATCAATGATAATAAAGATGACTACTCGGATAGTTGAGAATAATTTATAAGTGTTGGAAATGATTTGACTCGAGATGGTCTTTAATTTATAAAAAATGATTTTTCGCGTCAGAAAACGTTTTTACGAACTAACATGATTAACTTAAGGACTTATATTTAGTTAACTAGTCCAAAATGTTGTCACTCAAAATATATCAAATTATCTATCTCATATCAAAACTTATTTTGTTTATCAATTTAAGAAAGTGGATTTCTCAGCACATACGTTAAAGACCATAGACAAATCTTTAAAACCACATGGATCATAACGGATCTTTCGACCTATACCGATATAATTAAATAATCTAAGTTGATAAGCAAAAATAGATAAGATAAGATATAACAGGTTTGCAACATAAGCTATGATTAAGCGATCAAGATTCATACCAAACCACTTATTCTTATCGTAACTTCACCGAGTAGTCATGGTGAGATTTAGCCTCTCATGGCGAAGGAGTTTCATAACAAAAGCACACTTTACATAAACTTCATTATTTCAACATAACTTAGGTAAGAAAACTTCTTCGTTCTTGATCGTTAGATCTTTTTCTTCAAAGGAAAAGGTGTTTCTCTGTGTTTTGGTGAAAGGAGGGAAAGTATGTGTGTGTAAAATGGGATAGAATGTGAGGAATAATTGTGAGGAGGGATGCCTTATGGATGAAAATTCGTCCTTAATTTATAGGCAAGATTGGGTGCAAAGTGCGGCGCACTTAGGAAAAAGTACGGCGAACTTTGGGAGTTAATGCGATAGCATTTAATGACTTTTACTGGAAGTGCGGCGCACTTACAAATAAGTGCGGCGCACTTACAAATAAGTGTGGCGGTTTTGGGGAGTTAATGTAGGTGCATTTAATGGACTTTAATTATTCAAACTTTGGGAAAATATGCGGTGGTTTTGGGTTTCAGGGGAAAGTGCGGCGCACAATGTAGCAAGTGCGGCGGACTTCTTGAACTTTGGCTAGAAATCTTTTCTTTTCTTGTATTCGTCTCCCAAAGTGTATAGATTCATGAGCTTGGGTCTCTAGAGTCTTCAAGTGAACCTATAAGCAATTCAAGCTTAATTAAGTACCAATAGTTCACGAGAAATGATAGAATAAACATAAAATAATGCCATAGAAACATGTATAATTTGGGCGTTATCAATAACTTAAATATTTTACCTCTAAAATATGTCAAGGTTTGAAATTGAGTATGTCTTGTATATACTCAATAAAACTACAACTTAGAAGGTTAAATAAGACACCATCATAATTATGAAATATGATGACTCCCTTTTAAGTCTTAAAATTAAAGTTCTTAATTTGTTAAAAGTCTTATGAAGAATGACATTAACAAAGTAAACTCAGGAACTGTCAATGTATCTTGTAATTGCTAATCTACATGCTAAGTAATTATAGAAAAGTCTTTAATTACAAAAAGCAAGTTGGAGCGTTTTTAGATCTGAAAGAGATAAAAATACAAAATACATAACCTTCTAAACACACTAGTGAATATCATACCAAGGTTTTACATGAAAATGTTAAACCTCATAATGATATAATTTTTGTTCATAGATCCGCAAGGATACCTAAAATACTTGATTGATAAATGTTATATCAATATTGAGGAATATGAGTCACAACAGATCATGGTTGAACCTTGTTAAAGATGGCATTATTGTATTTTAAATTAGTATCATGGTGAAACATTAATTTGCATTGTTGATTTTGGAATTTGATAAAATGACTCAAATATGATGTTATGATGCTGTCGCCATAAAAAAACAGAATTAATTTTGGAACTTGATTGATCTTTAACTTAACGGTTAGACTGTGAAGTTAATATGAGTTTCTTCAAAAGGAAAAGAAAACCCAAGCGGTTTGGTTCTTGGTTTCAAACTCATAAAGACAATGTTGTACACATATTTTCTGCATGCATTATGATAGGATTGTAATCATACTCAAACAATTGATTGTGATTAAATATTCTTTCTATGCGCATTAAGTACATAAAGATGGTTGATTGTCATACTAGTGTTTATATTGATGAAATATGACAATGGAATTCAAAACACTTCCTTGAATGATTGCTATTGCAAGGACGGTTAGTAATCAAAGAAGTTTATGAATTCATATAATCTTTATAAATTGTACAAACGGCTAGAATATCAATGTATGGATTATTGATAGCATATAGGAGAAGAATACTTAAGTTTATTGTTAATAAATCTCTTGATCTTGATTTAAATTTTAATTATTAATTAAGATAACTCCTGGAGTATTTCTAAAAGCATTGTTGGAGTATTTATGTTCAGGTTTCCTTCACCTAAAGACTTTAAGAAATTAAACATCAATCTACAATCTTGAAATTAATATGTTTATTGTTATGAAAATTGTGGTATTTAAATATAACACAATTTGATCATACATTTAAAAAAAGTCTCAATGAATACTCATCTTTTGATAAGATAGAACATGAGTGAAATCTTAAGTTAGACTAAAGGATTTATTATATTTTTTTGAATCGGGCAAAACAGGAAATTGGATTCTTGTGTATTTTTATATTGTGTAGAAGAATAGTTATATCATGCATGAATGCAAGAGGATTTGACAACATTGGTATTTAATCGAAAGTTATTCGATAATCATTGAATTGAATATTTTAATAAGAATATGTTTGGATTTGGAAATCTTCTTAGATTATGGATTTTGGATTTGGAAATCTTCTTAGATTATGGATTTGTCCATAGTAATGAAAATCTAAAGATATATATTGCAACAATTTGTTGTGCAATTAGAATAAACCAATGTACTTAGAGTTCATGAGGTGCCAAACATTGTTAAGAGAATATTCATTGTTTATGGATTTTAAAAGCACGGGGTTATTTGTGTACACGGATGCTAAATCAAATTGAGATGACGCTCAATACTAGTCATGGTATGATTTCATTTTTGATGATGACCATGTGGACTAGTTGTGCTCAACTTAGAGCATAGTTGCATTATACGTTAAAGAATAATAATACTTTACACTTTTGGAAGCTGCGAAAGATGATTGTTGTCAATAGTTGATGTCACGCGCCTTATGAGATATAGTGTGTTAATATTGAGATATTTGTATAAACAAACAACCATCATAGATATTCAAGAACTTCATTGAATTCATGAAATAAGTATTCTCAAAATTCCGAAATATCAAATCTAGTTGAAATTCATAAAATCTATGCATTGTCAGCAAGTACGATCGTCGTATCTTGAGGCATGATTCGTCAACTAGAATTATCATGCATTTGATCTATTTAGTATTTGGATAAGGGATGTTTAGACAATTTTATTAATGATAATGATACGTGGTATGTGGTTATATTTAATATATTTTGTGTCTTATATTTGCATGTTTAATCCGTGAATAATATTTATTATTCTAAATGAGTCCGTTGTCGATCAACAATATGGGGATATAGTTGAACTAAGACAAATCTGAGTGATTGGTGATATCTTGGATATTAAAGGATGTGTTCGCCAAACTCACATGATATTCATAAGATGAATATTAGACTTCCCCAACCAACAAGATTATTACTTTATGGATCAGCGTCATTAAGTGAATCTTGTAAGTGATTTTATTTACAAAATCCTTAGACTTGAGATGCAAGTAGGTCTTACATATGTGGATAATCCTTTTTGATCTAGTTTAAGTTATCCTGAAACATGGGTAACTAATAAGGGCTATTTCAAAAGTAATTGTGAAGCATGGTGACTTAACACTTGTAGTCAATAAAGAATTTGTTCCTTCAATAGTTGAATTATGATGTCACTGGGCCCCTCGTAGGGTTAATCAGATGTATGTGTGGCCGCACCCAAAAAATCAGGTAGATATGTCTCAATGATTTTTGGTAATCTAGATTAATCATATATACGAGAAACAGAATCGTTAATTAATGGAATGACTATTGATCCATATCCATTATTAACACGGTATCAGAAACAAAGGGATTGTAAATACTTAAATCATTTAACTGTGACTTTACAAAAGTACACTCAGGTATTCCTAGGAGCATTGACGTGTTGCTAGATGCTTACCAATGTTATTATATTATTTGAGATATGTCCAAGTGGGAGCTGTTGGGATATGTACATATATCAAATAATATATGTTCGGGAAATTACGTGAGCCTATGGGGGCACACGCGTTTACACAGAGGATACGCTTATTAATGTAATTAATATTTTTATTAATTATATTAACATGTTTCACGAAATAATTAAATGGTCGAACAAGAAAAGAAGGAGGGTCAGAATGTCGTTTCTAGCAAACAAGAGGAGGTGTTTGAATATGACTTGGAGAACAAGTCTTGAGGCTATATATACCTTAACTCATTCATTCAGTTAGATAGACGTGACGACATATACAACCCTAAAAAGAAAACTACGATTGATATATCCATTTGCATATTACTTTGCATGGAAAGGCACATCATCATTATGCATATATTATTCAGTACATACACACGTATGTAATGCATAATTAGATGGAAAATATTTAGTTTTCTTCTTCTAGCTTTTGACGATCTGTTTTATTAGCTTAAGAGTTTCGATCGTTGGTTTAGTAATAAAACAAGAACATCATGTTATGTTGTTTTATTCGTGAAGAACATACTAGCATCCTAGCGTATCTCGGTGACGTGTAGTGTGTGCATACCATAGAGGTTATCTACTTTGGTAACTTGGGCGGTTTTCGCGTCGTATTATTTATTATACACACGCGTATATTCAAGACGGTGTATTCGTTAATTGCTAAAAGGTACGCGTTCCATGATCCCTTTGTTAATTACATACTCGTGATTATTAATTGGTTAATTAGTTGTAAAAACCCAAATATTCTACATCTCAATCAACATATAAATGTCTTGATCCTACTACCAATCGGTTATATGTATCTCGACATGTAAACTTTGTTGATACAGTTTTTCCTCTTCAAGTGTGCAATAAATATCATGATTTCACTAACCTGGTTAGAGATGTCGCACATGGAGGATCTTTACAAGATGATAACAATAGCACCATGAATCACTTACCTAATAACTCTCCTGTTAATCCCTCAACAACTCAAGGTACATCGCCTACCTAAATAACCCCTAAACCTTTCAAAACCTTTTCTCTACAAAAAACAATCATGGAATCAGAGTCACCAGAACCAACTACTAGTGAGCAACAAACTAGTACACCTTATATTCCCTCTTATTCCCTGATGGTGTTGCCGTGTAGGTGTAATTTATGCTTTCAAGTTTTAAATTTATATTTGGCCGACTTTACCTAAAACAACACTTTTCACGGGCAGTGTACCCGATCAATGGGAGTTTCATGGTAAGTAGGGTGTCGATCACTAAGAGCGAGAAACACTTTTAATTTATTAATACTTTGGTTTTTCTAATCTAAGTTATTCTAATATATGCTAAACCTATGCTAAACCTATGTTAATCCTAAATCTAATGGATAAGGGGAGTTTTCAGCCTGAGAGACTGGCACGGGTTTAGTGGTGACTAAAACCAATTCAAGACACTAAAACGCACGCAAGCAAATTAACAGAAGATAGAAAAGCGGTCTAGCCAAATATAAGATAACAATATTAACCATTATTAATCCAATCAGAACGTTGGTTTGTTTATTTAGTGCAATGATTA
This sequence comes from Tanacetum coccineum, assembly GCA_026074375.1. Lineage (NCBI taxonomy): Eukaryota > Viridiplantae > Streptophyta > Magnoliopsida > Asterales > Asteraceae > Tanacetum > Tanacetum coccineum. Next base: position 18,717 of record BQNB010091852.1, on the reverse strand, counting down.
CTTATCTCGAGGCGGCATATCATTCTTAAGACTTAGGCGTTACTTCTTTCTAAGACCTAGACACATAGAATTCTGTCACAATTAAACGCATCCGCATAAAGCATCATGTTTTGCTGATTATAATCTATCTTAGGGATTAAAGCAATGGTGATCTTGTTAAACCCTAGCTCATAGAGACTTTACCTACTTACTGCTTAATGGCAATTCATACACTAGTAGTCTACTAACCAAGTCTTTACCAATTAATTGAGAACATACTCGTTGATCCCAATGTCACCTTATGGTCTAACTAAGCTCACAATCTAAAGGCAAAGATAGGTCATTATTTGTGATCCTATTGGTCTAGATGTATAAATCACTATATGAAGAGCTATCCCGGCATCTAGATTACTTGGTCCGTATCACTAGATCCAGTTGAATGATAGGTCGCATACAAAAGCATGCAAACAAGTATAAATTGATAAACATAAACAAGCATTCAACGATAAATTAAGAAATCGAGATAAACAAACCAAACATTAAGATCTTCATAATAATGGCTAATACCCAATGGTATTAGCCTTCAAATGTCATAATTAATATAAAAGTAATGATTTAGCCAAGGTAAACTAACCGAGTTAACGAATGATACCAAAAACTGCACGATTACAAGAGTATAAGAAATAACACGTTGTCTCCTATGGAATTAATCACGTTGCAAGACCTCTTCTGCTCTTCTTCTCCTCTGAAAATCAACTTTTGTGGTTTAGGTATCGAAAATATGATTTAGCACACTTAAAACTCATTTTTGAGTTTTCTGTTTATAGGGTCTGGAATATGGTCGATACGGCGTATCCAAAGTCTTGGATACGGCGTATCAGGGATTTCTTAGAGTAGGGACCACGTTTGATATCTTCCAGAATATTTTATTTATATAGCTTGAATACGGCGTATTGGTCTTCCTGGATACGGCGTATTGGATCTTATTTCCTTCGTGGTCTTTGGTGAGTGCAGGCACAAATACGCCGTATCTTCCTTGATGGATACAGCGTATTGGTCGTCAGAATAGTAATCTTCAAAATATCTTCGTTTAAGCTCCAGAATGCGAGCCTTTTAGTTAATCATTACCAAGTACTCCGTAATTACTTCAATTCTCAAATACAAACGATTAAGTAACAATTCTTTGCAATGATTATACAAAATGGGTTAATTACATAGGACAAATGATGCTATAAAATAGACGTTATTTGATGTCATGAAATATCCCCCCACTTGAATCCTACTTGTCCTCAAGTAGCCTTTAGAAGTTTATGAAAATGTATCCCTAAGGATTTTTCCATTTAAGCATTTATTTTATCTATTACAAGTACACAACCAAACACCTCACAAAATAGGAAGACGAAAACACTCAAATCACTCAACTAATCTATGTGTTAACATGTAACTAATTTGCTCAATTGCTCGGTCGTGACGAGTATTCTATCATAGGCTTGGCAAGGATATATATCTCCACCACTAGAGCTAAGGAGTAACAAGTTTATAAAGGTAAAATGGGTTTTTATTATAAGGCTTAGGGTTGATAATTCTACAATCTTTCATCAAAAGTACCACACCAACAAGGCAGCTAAAGCATACATACATGGCCGTAACGACGGAATAGACATGCATGCTCGTACACATCCTCATTCGTGTAAAACCCATGGTTAATTATTAGGAAAGGGAATTACATTGTTGTTAAACAAAAATTACTAAACAAATAGACTAGGTCCAAGATATAAGTTGCTAGACACTTTTTCTCGACCGTTACCATGATAAAGACACAACTATTTACAAACGTCTTGATCATAGATAAAAAACAATCTAAGTTGGCGTTCCCGTAACGGTCAACTTCCCAATCATCCCATACTTTACATACTTTTACAAGACAAGTGGCGATATATTCCACTTTATACAATACTCTACATCGTTGACTTATAAGACGTATCAACGAATATTCGATCCTTCATATAATTCCTTCGGTATAAGCTTTTGCGAAATGATTATCTTCAAATTTTCCTCCTCTCTTTTTTTGTTGCGATTTTCTAAATTTTTTGATTTTTTTTCACTACACTATACTACGAAACTCAGTGTAATTTTAACATCTTCAGATCATAATAACTCCGGTTAATTCCTTCGGTAATTTTTCATTCTTCGGACGTACCAATAATTGCATCTTGTTGACCCCATTAAATTGTTTCCTTTTAACACTCCCTCTCAAGTTGAATAGTAGGATTTCCGAAATTCAACTTGCCCAAACACTTGTGTAAGGTTCTTTCATTAACAAATTTTGTTAAAATATCGGCGAGTTGGTCTTGTGACCGAACAAACAGAAGTGTGATGACCTCTGCTTCTAAATTTTCTTTGATGAAGTGTCGATCTATTTCTATATGCTTTTTTCGATCGTGTTGTACTGGATTTTCTGAAATTTGGATGGCTGCTTTGTTGTCACTCATGACTTTACTAGGGTCTTTTGTGGTGATATCCTTCTCGGTTAAGTATCGTTCGAATCCAATAACCACTCACTTATCCCCCTTGCAATCCCTCGAACTCGGCTTCTGCACTTGAAAGGGCCACCACTTTCTGTTTCTTGTTTCGCCACGTAACAAGCTTCCCACCAACTAAGGTAAGGTAACCTGAGGTTGATCTTCGGTCTCCTTTATCTCCTGCCTATCTGCATCGTTATACTATTGTAGTTTCTAAATACCCAATTTTGTTTTGATAAAGACTCCATGCCCCACCGTTCCCTTAAGATTTCTTAGAATTCTTAAGACTGCTTTTTATGGAAGCCTTTGAGGTTATGCTTAAACTTACTTACCATCTCCCACATCAGGTGCTATATCGACGGGTGTGGAGAGAATATTAGTTTTCCTACCATTCCTTGGTATCATCCTTTGTTCAGCCAACGGGCTTTTGTCCCTGATAAAGCGTCTGATTCACAATCATTGGAGTGTCCGCTGGTTAAAATCAACCAGTACCGATCTCTGCTAGTAAACGAGAACATACTTATTCAGGTACATGAAGATCCCTGTTTTTGATCTAGAAATTCAAATCCTAAGATATATAAAGTCTTCAAGGGCTTCATTTCAAATTCTGTGAACAAGTTCTTCTTTAGTTTGGTTATTTCTTCTTTGTCATTTCCTGTAATAATCATATCATCAACATAGATTATTAGGCAGGTTATGAGATTGCCTCTCTGTTTGAGAAATAATGTATGATCTGAGTTACTTTGTTTGAACCCATAATGTTTCATGTCTAAGGTGAACCTCCCAAACCATGCTCTAGGGGACTGTTTTAATCCATAAAAGGATTTTTTTAGAAGGCATACATCTCTTTCTCCAAAACTATCCGTGAATCCACGTGGAGCTTCCATATAAATTTCCTCTTTTAGCTCTCCGTGTAAGAAAGCATTCTTTACATCAAACTGATGTAAGGGCCATCCTTTATTTGCTGCTATGGAAATAAGAACTCTGATTGTATTAATTTTTGCAACCGGAGAAAAAGTTTTAGAGTAATCAATTCCATATGTTTGTGTATGGCCTTTAGCTACTAATCTCGCTTTGTATCTTTCAATTGTACCATCAGGTTTGTATTTAATTGTAAACACCCACCGACACCCGACAGTTTTCTTCCCTGGCGGTAAGACACGTTTCTCCCATGTGTTGTTTTTTATAAGAGCTTTTATTACTCTCCATGGGCTTCTTTCTAATGGTTTGATTTAAGGCTTGTTTCCATATTACCCCCCGCAGGGATTTCATCAGAATAACATAAAAGGCCAAAAGCCTTGGCTTCCTCGAGAATTTCCTTTGCTATATTAGCAGTTGGATATCTACTCTCCCTGGATACCTTTTCTGGGAATATCTTTCGGTGGAACCCTCGATTTGCGCTTGGTGGCAATACATATCTCCCCGATGATGGTCTTCTTGTGTGGGAAAGTTCACTTGCTCTTGCCATATGGTTCATTTTGCGCTATGTTAGTGCATTTTTAGTGCAAACATCTCCTGTGCTTGTATACCTCCACCTTGTCCTGATGTTTATTAGTAAGTTTCAATAGTTCGACATAGGAGAAGAGTGAGATTACTTACCTAGGTAATCAGGTTAGGAGCTTCTTGTGCGTCACTAACGTTTGGGTCTTCAGGTTGTATGGAGAAGGGAGACTCATTCTGTGTACTATGGTTCCTTCCTCCTTCATGTGTACCATAACTCAACCAACTAAGTATGTCGATACATTCTCTCTCCCCTTGACCACTGTTTGGGAGAGTAAAATACATGTTTCAATAAAATCACAATTCATTATGTGATCATCGTGACGATTTTTTTGGATTAAACTCCGTATTTCCCTTTGATTTACTCCAGGTCCCACAAAAACACATTTCTCGCACTACGAACAGAGTTGATCACGATATGATTTTGGAGATGACAAATACCGTACATCCAAAAACTTTTAGGTCCCAAGGGTAAGCACGCGAAGGGTATGTACTCAGAGAGTGTTTTCTAATGGGGTTTTCATTTTTAGGATTTTTATAGGAAGTCAGTTGATCAAGTAGGTGGTAGTGGCTAGAGCTTCTGGCCAAAAAAAATTTAGAGCATTGGATTCAATTATTAGAGCTCTCGTCATTTCTAACAAAAGTCTATTTTTCCGTTCAGCGACGCCGTTTTGTTCTGGGGTATGAGGACATATGGTTTGATGAACTATCCCTTTGGATTGAAAAAATAGGTTCATATGTGAGTTCATATATTCTCCACCATTATCTGACCTAACAACTTGGATAGATTTTTTGGAATTGTGGACTCAATACGCCGTATGGTATGGAGCGGATACGCCGTATTGATGTCTGGGAAGACATACTCGATAAAAATAAATAACGATCTGGATTGTCTCCCGAGAAGCACTTTTGTTTTCAGCTAAAGTCTTTAAGTTAGACTTTTCTTCAGCATCTTTACTCCATTCTTGTTAACACTCTCTCTTCTCAATTCTGCTCTTGATTTGGATAGCATGCTAGGTTCCGTAACATACTCACGAACTATGGTGCTGAACTTACTGCCAGTCTTTGTTATATCATGCATAAACAAGTCAAAATCATCATACCATAATATATACAACACAAGATAAGCATTTTTAAGTTTAGATACATCATGATACGAATAGTATAAATGTACAGAGGATAAAAACAAAAGATATGGAGTGGAGGGATCGTGGGTCTGGCTGTTGGGGAGCTACGGAGGTGTTGGCATCGTCGGTCCTCTATCTGGTGCACCTCTGGTACTCTACCTGTGACTCAGAATATCTCGTGTAAGTCACACTAGCCCTATTCATCATTCGTGAGAGGCTAGTGACAGTCCACGTAGTGAACCTGGAAAGGTCACGAGCCATGCTATCCAACACCTCTTTCTGACCCTGAAGTACCTCGCGTATACCATGTACCTTCTCCTCTAATCGGGTAATCCTCTCACCCTGAGTCTTATGTGGTGGTGACACAGCCTGAGGCATCTCCTGCGAGTACCCAGGCCCAAGTATCATCAAGCTCTATGCATATCTGCAGCCTCACCAACTCGGCCATATCTATAACAAGGAGGTCTCGCACAATCACCATCAACCCCTAGAGTCTCTCCTTAGTAAGTAATCCAAAATGCTCAGCCAAACAAGCAACATACTGATCTTCAGATATCCTAGCCCCCTGCTTCCTCCCTGAAGCAAATAATCTTAAGTACCTAGCCAACAGATAAGGGACTTTGACCGATTCAACGTCCATCCATCTCAAATAGAATAAATCAGTCACGGTCACTTCTTCAGGTGCCTGACTCCTTCCAGTGATGTTGCAGGCAATCAATCTGTGGTACAACCTTAGCATAGGATCCATGATAAGAGTGTAAGAAGGGGATGTACCCAGAAAACCCCTGCTGATGAGATCCTAATCCAGTAAGCACTCAGATTGCCCTTGTCGAGGATCTGCCTCGCGCTCTTAGCCTAATATAAACCAAAACATGCAGTCTGCATCTCCTTAGCTGTGTGTAATCCTAAGGCCAAAATAAACTCTCTCCAGCTCATACGCCTCCTAACTCCACTTAACTAAAACTGTAAAGCTCCAGCCGTATCTAGATCAAGCACAGCCTCTCCAAACCTAAATGTACTAAAGAAATCCAGAATGAGCTCGTGTACCAATGGGCCTCTAATATTAAATAGTCGCCTCTAGGCTCGGCTAGTAAACACACTATATCCCTGAGCATCCCTGTGCTCCATCAGCATCCTAGTACTCAACCCCTCAGCTATCAAATCCGGCAATCCCCCAAAATTAAATACCTGAACCCTATGCACCTCTCTCCAATATATCCTAGCTAACTCGTCTTGAAATCCACTATATCAGCATCAGTGTATTATAATCCCTCAAACCTAAGGTACTGGTGCCTCTAATCTCTTGGTGGAAGACCATATATGTAAAATCAACGAGATTAGCATAAAGTTTATAAATTTTTAAACATTTTGTTCTAAGGGTAGATACAGCGTATTCAGAAATGGATACGCCGTATAAAGATCTGTCTAGTCAATACGCCGTATGGATAAAAATCAATACGACGTATGGGAATCAAAATGCATGATCTTTATTAGATCAATACGTCGTATTCGTTTTACTGAATACGCCGTATTGAGGTTTTAAGATTGGGTAAAATTGAGTCAATACGCCGTATTTGTTTGAGTGGATACGTCGTATTGCTCTGTAGTTTAAAACAAAAAAGGGTTTCTCTTTTCTACCTATTTGACCCATTTCCTAATTCTTAAAAGCTAGTTATATGCAGGGGAGAATGAGTTTAACAGTTAGGCGTTATCCAATCGCTCAAAACTAAAATCAAAACCTAACCCTAACCCTAATTCTATTCGAAAATCAAAAATCAAAAGGGCAAAGGGGTAGAGCTTATTACCTTGTGATTATTAATGAGATTCGGACGATTCGAATCAAAAGAAATGATCTCCAAGAATTTTTCTTGTGGTAAAAATTTGCGTGAGAGTGAAAAGGTTTGAGTAAAGAGCTCAATATGGCGGTATCAGTTAGGTTTTTATACCCAGACTCGATACGTCGTATTGGTGTTTGAGTAATACGTCGTATTGGCGAACTTTGTTGACTTAGTCAACTTCAGTCAAAAACAGTGGATACGTCGTATAGGTTTTAACCTAATACGCCGTATTCGTTCTTGGAGACCAAATTTCCCTAGATTTAACAAAGTAAAAAAATGTACCTTGGCCTCCGCAACATTCTTGTATAATCACCATCCTTATAATACCGTTTAGGGTCGAACGGGATGCCAAACGGCACATACAAATTCTTAATAAGATTGAATAGTATCCCGTTGACAAAATAATTCCAAGCCACGATATTTACATTTAATTCCATGACAAAACTTTTCATAATGAAAACTTTATTGATTTTATCGTGACTTTCCTCCAGAAGTTTATTTGACCCTTGTGTATTTTCATTACCCCCTGAAGATTGTATCATATCAATTTTATTATCATCATTGTCTTTATCTGATTTTTGATCATCGGCATAAATTATGTTGAAGGGGAATAGCTCATTAAAGTACAAAACGTTTTGTTCCACTTCATCATATTCGGACAATGATGTTTTATCTTTCAAATCAAATTCATCGATATGTTGAGGGCATAAAGTGGGTTCAGTTGAGAAATCTGATTTAGACGTTAGAGCATCATTGTAAACAATGGCTGGAAATTCATTCTCAAAATCTTTAAAGAAGTCTAAATCATCAATACAACTGACCGAAGGCTCGGGTGATAGAAACAAAGGCATATTGACTTTTTCATTATCATTTTTCGAATCCGTTTTCAAATCATTGGCAGAAATTATTTTATAAGAAAACGAGTTTTGGTAAAAAATTACCGTGTAATCTTCATCGTCGGATTCGTCAAACGATATTCTAAAGTCGATTTCATTGTTGTTAAGAGAACTTACCGTGGGTTCACAAAAGAGTGTTTCATTCGATGTCAAATTATCATTGAAGACTATAGCTGGGAATTCGGTTTCAACGGATCTGAAGTCGTGCACATCTTCATCATACCAGATCTTACCATACTTAGCAGTTTCCCAGTTAAACACTTTCCCACATTTTTGAGCTTTTTCTTCCTCGAGCCTAATGTATTCTTCCATAGTAATGTTCGGGTCGTCCATCCTGTAATAAACTTACTAGGGAAGAAAACCGTCAAATAACTTATACATCGTATTCAGTTAACTGAATACACCGTATAAACACAATAAGCAAGCAAACAGGAATATAAACTATTCTAAACTACACTAATCCTAAGGGTTAGATCTAATCTAATGTTAAAAAAACCAAAATATCAAATAAAAATCAAGATTAATTTTCACTTCCCGGCAGCGGCGCCAAAAACTTGATGGTGTTATCGTGTTGGTGTAATTTATGCTTTCAAGTTTTAAATTTATATTTTGCCGACTTTACCTAAAACAACACTTTTCATGGGCAGTGTACCAGATCGATGGGAGTTTCGTGGTTAGTAGGGTGTCGATCACTAAGAGCAAGAAACACTTTCAATTTATTAATACTTTGGTTTTTCTAATCTAAGTTAGTCTAATCTATGTTAAACCTATGTTAATCCTAAATCTAATGAATAAGGGGGTGATGTGTCGTTGTTAGTAGGTATTTTATGTATCAAGTTTTACTATTTATTTTATGCCGACTATACCTAAAAATAACACTTTAACGGGCAGTGTACCCGGTCAAGATGTAGCTTCGTTGGTAAGTAGGGTGTCGATCACTAAGAGCGAGAGCGTTAATATCTAATCTATCAGTATTTTAGTTATCTAAGTTAAACCTAAAACTAATGCAAAAGGGAGGTTTCAGCCTGAGAGACTAGCATGAGGTTTAGTTATCTAACCTAAGGTTTTGATGACAATTAACACACATAAGGCGATAGACAGAAGATAAAGATGCGGTGAAGCCTAATGTAAGGGAAACATATTAACCATATTTATTCCAATTAAAATGCAGGTTTGTTTATTAGTGCAATGATTACTTATCTCGAGGCGGCATATCATTCCTAGATTTAGGCGGTACTTCTTCCTAAAACCTAGACACGTTAATTCTGTCACAATTAGACGCATCCGCGTAAAGCATCCTTTTTATTGATTATAATTCATCTTAAAAGAAAATAATGGTGATCTTATTGGATTCTAGCTCATCGAGACTTTACTAACTTACTGCTTACGGTAATTTATATAAGTGGTAGATCACTGTCCAAACTAAGCCAAGGGAATCAGAACGTTATTTGTTAGAATCTTTCTAGGTCACCCGCTAGTCTAACTTCTTCACTAAACCAAAGGCACTATCTGATATCTAGTTAAGCTACAAGCGATATCCTTAGACACGGATTTAGCAAGACTTTATTTGTGATCTAATTAATTCCACCTATATAAATTACTATGCAAGAACTATCTGATATCTAGTTAAGCTACAAGCGATATCCTTAGATACGGATTGAACGCATATTAAAGCACATAAACGAGTATCATGTGATAAACAAAATCAATAACCAATGATAAATTAAGCAATCGAGATAAACAAACCAAACATTAAAATCTTCATAAATATGGCTAATACCTAAAGGTATTAGCCAATAACCATTATGATGAATACAAACATAATAATCGAATCAAACAAGGTAAACTAACCGAGTTAAACGGATGATACCAAAGATCGAACGATTATCAAGAGTATATGAATTACAAAGGTTTCCCTATGGATTAAAGCACGTTGCTGCACCTTCTTGGCTTCTTTTGTTTTCTGAAAATCGACCTTAGTGGTTAAAAGCACACTTCCCTTCCTAAAACGGAGTTTAGGGTCTTCTATTTATAGCGTCTTTAAATTGATCGATAAGCCGTATCGGGCGATGTGGGATACGGCGTATTGTGGATTCTTGGAGTAAGGACCACGTTTGATATCTTCTAGAATATTTAATTACTATATCTTGGATACGGCGTATTGCCTTCTTTTGGATACGGCGTATTGGATCTTGTTTCCTTCGTGGTCTTTGGTGAGTGCAGGCACAAATACGCCGTATCTTCCTTGATGGATACGGCGCATTGGTTGTCAGAACAGTAATCTTCAAAATATCTTTGTTTGAGCTCCATTATGCGTGCCTTTTAGTTAATCTTCACCAAGTACTCTATAATTACTGCAATTCTCAAATATAAATGATTAAGTAACAATTCTTTGCAATAATTATACAAAATGGGTTAATTATATAGGATAAATAATGCTATAAAATAGACGTTATTTGATGTCATCAAATATCCCCCCACTTGAATCCTACTTGTCCTCAAGTAGCCTTTAGAAGTTTATGAAAATGTATCCCTAAGGATTTTTCCATTTAAGCATTTATTTGGACGTACCAATAATTGCATTGGTAGTAAAAATACATGAGTTTTAACTACATTATACATTCTCATTTGCAATCTATGTGGTAACATGTAACTAATTAGGTCAATTGCTCGGTCGTGACGAGTATTCTATCATAAGCTTGGCAAGGATACACATCTTCACCACTAGAGCTAAGGAGTAACAAGTTTATAAAGGTAAAATGGGTTTTTATTATAAGGTTTAGGGTTGATCATTCTACAATCTTTCACTAAAAGTACCACACCAACAAGGCAGCTGAAGTACACATACATGCCCGTAACGACGGAATAGATATGTGTGTTCGATCACATCCTCATTCGAGTTTAACTAAGGGTTAGGATGAAGAATGATATAGGGTAGAGATCTTCTAACTTTCACAAATAGTAATAAACCAACAAGGCAGCTGAGACATGCATTCATGGCCGTAACGACAAAATAGACATGCATGCTTGTACACATCCTCATTCGCGTAAAACCCATGGTTAATGATTAGGAAATGGAAATAAATTGTTGTTAAATGAAAATTACGAAACAAATAGACTAGGTCCAAGATATAAGTTGCTAGACACTTTTTCCTGACCGTTACTATGATAAAGACACAACTATTTACAAACGTCTTGATCATTGATAAAAAACAACCTAAGTTGGCGTTCCCGTAACTGTCAACTTCCCAATCATCCTATACTTTACAAACTTTTACAAGATAAGTGGCGATATCTACCACTTTATATAATACTCTACATCGTTGACTTATAAAATGTATTAACGAATAATCGATCCTTCATATAATTTCTTCGGTCTAAGCTTTTGCGAAACGATTATCATCAAACTTTCCTTCTCTTTTTTGTTGCGATTTTTCTTATTTTTTTATTTTTTTAAACATTACACTATACTACGAAACTCAGTATAATTTCACCATCTTCACGATCATAATAACTCTGGATAATTCCTTTGGTAATTCTTCATTGTTCGGACGTACCAATAATTGCGTTGGTAGTAAAAATACACGAGTTTTTACTATTTTATACATTCCCATTTGCAATGTGCAAAATTCTTCCCAATCGTACCTAAGATATAAAATTGACACAAGACTCGAGAAATACATACTTTACACTTTAAGCAACTAGCAACTGATAAATGGACTTAATCTAACAAGGTAGGCTAAGGTGAGTAGGTGTAATGAAACAAACTGTTGGTGTAATTCCTAAAGGATTGGCTCTACGAGTTTTTCTAAGGGTATCTTACTCTTAAGATGAGAGTAAACAAGGAGTTTAGACGGGAATTTAACTAACCAGTGTAGTTAGTTAATAAAACAACATGTATAAGCTTTTTGGGTGTAATCCTAAAAATTTACCAATTTAAACAAGTTACTCCATCTAAATCCATAGTACTCATTATTGTGGTCTCGAATAGATATACCAAGCCAAGTTCTAAAGTTTACAACATCACCGGCACACTCATATTTTTGTGGAATTTGTTGTGGAAATTTAGGCTTAAAAACATTAAAAACGGATAAGGTTAAATACTCATAATATCTAACAAGGGTTATTGGTGCAGGTCTTATGTATCAAGTAATATACACAAAAGTAGGCTTGATTATTTTTTTAAATTGAGTATAACTTTTAAGCATGTTAATGTGAAAAATATGACAATTAAAACATACTAATTCCCATCCCCCCACTGCATTATACAACTCCTTGTTGTATAGGATAAAACCATTAAAAACAAGAATTAAATTAGAAACTCTCCGTGATATTTTGCTCGGTATGATTCCCAAGTTGAGTTTAAAGCAAGATGTGTGTGCGAAAGTGGGTCTGAATCCTAGCACGAATAACACACATAGAATTCTAGAAAATATATAGTCTACCAAATCTTTTCGTTCAGAAGGTTCCTGTATTAAGCATAAGAAAACAAGTGCAATTTCTTTCTTCGTGTATTCGCTGGTTAAACTCAAATAAAATCCTAAAAAACTGTACCGGAAGTCGATACGCGTATCCATACCGCAAGTATTCGACCATATAGATTCCTTGTTGAATACGTTGTATTCTTTTAATCTAATACTCCTATCGACTGTGCTAAAAAATAAAGACATAGTAATTAACGTTCCAGAAGGTTTATACGCCGGATCCATGGGGGTTTTGATACCCATATAAAATAGTCTGGGAAGACAGACTCGATAAAAATTAAAAAATACATTCCGGGATGTCTCCCGGCAAGCACTTTTGTTTACAGAAAAGTCTTTAAGTTAGACTTGCCTTCAGCTAAGGATGACAAAAATTATAGAAGCCTAAGTATTCGCATTCATCCTCATTATCTCATATATTATCAAACTTAGTTTCTATATCCTCAATTATAGGCTCATCCAGACCCCCACCTTCGTCAGTGGTGGGTACAAAAACCTTAACTTGATTTCTCCTATGCTCTATGGATTCATTTGGATAATTCAGTTTAATGAAATCCTCGAAGTTAGGGTCTTGCGATTTATTTTTCCTTAACTCGTCACCCATTAGCCTAGTTTCTAAACTAAGTTTCCTACTTTATAACAAACCTAATGCATAGACCCTCTTAATTATGTTACTAGTAGGTTTATTACTTTTAAAGAAAATTTTATCATTCCCAACGCTTAAAGTTATCTTTGCTTTAAACACGTTTATAATAGCATGAGTAGTAGACAAGAAAGGTCTTCCTAGGATCAATGGGGTCTTAAAATCCTCGAGGATGTCTAAAATAATGAAGTCTAGTGGGAAAGTAAATTTATCAATGCCTACTAGCATATTCTCAACAATTCCTTTTGGTTGTTTCACTATTCTATCAGCCAATTCGACAATTAATTTAGTAGGAATCAGGTCTCCTAATCCTAGGGTAGTATAGGTCGAATAAGGCATGACACTTACGCTTGCTCCTAAATCAACTAAGGCTTTATAACACATATTTTTAATAAAACAATGTAAAGTAAAACTCCCTGGGTCTTTTTTCTTTCGAGGCAAGGTTTTGCCAAGAGGCTTTGCATTAGTGTAATGAGCTTCCAGATCTTTTTCTCCATCAGTTTCCTTTAATTCATCCTAGTGATCATCATTTAAGAGACTTGAAGAAGGTCCAGTCATTTTCTTTGACTCTGAAAATAAGTTTCTATTTTGTAGGTTCGATACGGTGTATTGGCTAGCATCAATACGACATATTGAAGGCTTGTCTGTTTCAACAGAAGTAGAAATTGTCTCATCATCAACTCTCGGCTTAATTACAGTCGAGCTTCGTAAATCTCTAAATAATTTTTCATGCAGTTCTATGCTCATTTGCCTGACTTGGATCTTCAAAGCTTTGATCGAGGCTTCTTGATTCCTTAATGAGAAATCCGTGGAGGCTTGTAATTCCTTGATTAAGTTGGTGTTTTCATCAAGCATTTTTGCAATCTTGGTCATGAACATGCTTAAAGACTCTTCTAAAGTAAGCTTCGTCATTGTTTCTTGTAATCTCTTCTTCTAAACTGATTCTCAGGATCAGTAATGAGGTCTAGTCCCTAGAAAACTCTAACAATCAAGACCAGTTATCTTGAGAAGCTTCCTATCCAATTGTGATACTTGTTCCAGGTCTTTGAAAGGTTGAATGAGTTCTCTAAACTTCTTGTAACGCACTACCTAAAATAGAGGACAAACAATCAGCAGTATATGCTTCGGAAGAAGATATAAGATAAAGCACGGAAATGGAATACGAAAATTAAGAGTTTGTTAATGTATCAGATAGCATATACGCCGTATTCAATAATCCTGAATACGCCGTATGGACTTTATGAATAGAATACGTTGTATTGTTTATGAAAATGTATATGCCGTATCCAAAGGGATGGATACGTTTTATCAGTGTGAAATTTTTTAAAGCGGACTTTGAATAATGCAGAAAAACACACAAACACACAATATGCAAAATATACAATGCAGAAAATTAAACACAAAAAAACAAACACACAAATATGCAAATTAATCTAAACTAATCTAAACTAAACTAAAACACTAATAAATAAGAATTAAACAACTTCACTCCCCGGCAACGGCGCCAAAAACTTGATGTGTCGTTGTGAGTAGGTATTTTATGTATCAAGTTTTACTATTTATTTTATGCCGACTATACCTAAAAACAACACTTTAAAGGGCAGTGTACCCGGTCAAGATGTAGCTTCGTTGGTAAGTAGGGTGTCGATCACTAAGAGCGAGAGCGTTAATATCTAATCTATCAGTATTTTAGTTATCTAAGTTAAACCTAAAACTAATGCAAAAGAGGGGTTTCAGCCTGAGAGACTGGCACGAGGTTTAGTTATATAACCTAAGGTTTTGATGACAATTAACACACACAAGGCGATAGACAGAAGATAAAGATGCGGTGAAGCCTAATGTAAGAGAAACGTATTAACCATATTTATTCCAATTAAAATGCAGGTTTGTTTATTAGTGCAATGATTACTTATCTCGAGGCGGCATATCATTCCTAGACTTAGGCGGTACTTCTTCCTAAAACCTAGACACGTTAATTCTTTCACAATTAGACGTATCCGCATAAAGCATCCTTTTTATTTATTATAATCCATCTTAGAAGGCAATAATGGTGATCTTATTGGATTCTAGCTCATCGAGACTTTACTAACTTACTGCTTACGGTAATTTGTATAAGTGGTAGATCACTATCCAAACTAAGCCAAGGGAATCACAACGTTATTTGTTAGAATCTTTCTAGGTCACCTGCTAGTCTAACTTGTTCACTAAGCCAACGGCACTATCCGATATCTAGTTAAGCTATAGGCGATATCCTTAGACATGGATTTAGCAGGACTTTATTTGTGATCTAATTAATTCCACCTATATAAATTACTATGCGATAACTATCTGATATCTAGTTAAGCTACAAGAGATATCCTTAGATACGAATTGAACGCATATTAAAGCACATAAACGAGTATCGTGTGATAAACATAATCAATAACCAACGATAATTAATACCTAAAGGTATTAGCCAATAACCATTATGATTAATACAAACATAATAATCGAATCAAACAAGGTAAACTAACCAAGTTAAATGATAACCGAGTTAAACAAATGATGCCAAAGATAGAATGATTATCAAGAGTATATGAATTACAAAGGTTTCCCTATGGATTGAAGCACGTTGCTGCACCTTCTTGGCTTCTTTTGTCTTCTGAAAATCAACCTTGGTGGTTAAAAGCACACTTCCCTTCCTAAAACTGAGTTTGGGGTCTTCTATTTATAGCGTTTGGAAATTGATCGATACGCCGTATCGGGCAATGTGGGATACGGCGTATTGGGGATTTCTTGGAGTAAGGACCACGTTTGATATCTTCCAGAATATTTAATTACTATATCTTGGATACGGCGTATTGCCTTCTTCTGGATACGGCGTATTGGATCTTGTTTCCTTCGTGGTCTTTGGTGAGTGTAGGCACAGATACGCCGTATCTTCCTTGATGGATACGGCGTATTGGTTGTCAGAATAGTAATCTTTAAAATATCTTTGTTTAAGCTCTAGAATGCGTGCCTTTTAGTTAATCTTCACCAAGTACTTCATAATTACTACAATTCTTAAATATAAACGATTAAGTAACAATTCTTTACAATAATTATACAAAATAGGTTAATTACATGGGATAAATGATGCTATAAAATAGATGTTATTTGATGTCATCAGGGGGTATTCAGCCTGAGAGACTGGCACGGGTTTATTGGTGACTAAAACCAATTCAAGACACTAAAACACACGCAAGCAAATTAACAGAAGATAAAAGAGCGATCTAGCCAAATATAAGAAAACTGTATTAACCATTATAAATCCAATCAGAACGTTGGTTTGTTTATTTAGTGCAATGATTACATATCTCAAGGCGGCATATCATTCTTAAGACTTAGGCGTTACTTCTTCCTAAGACCTAGACACGTATAATTCTGTCACAATTAAACGCATCCGCATAAAGCATCCAGTTTTGCTGATTATAATCTATCTTAAGGATTAAAGCAATGGTGATCTTGTTAAACCCTAGCTCATAGAGACTTTACCCACTTACTGCTTAATGGCAATTCATACACTAGTAGTCCACTAACCAAGTCTTTACCAATTAATTGAGAACGTACTCGTTGATCCCTAGGTCACCTGCTGGTCCAACTACGCTCACAATCTAAGGGCAAAGATAGGTCGTTATTTGTGATCCTATTGGTCTAGATGTATAAATCACTATATGGAGAGCCATCCCGGCGTCTAGATTACTTGGTCCGTATCACTAGATCCAGTTAAATGATAGGTCGCATACAAAAGCATGTAAACAAGTATAAACTGATAAACATAAACAAGCAATCAACGATAAATTAAGCAATCGAGATAAACAAACCAAACATTCATATCTTCATAATAATGGCTAATACCCGAAGGTATTAACCTTCAAACGTCATAATCAATACAAAAGTACTAATTTAGCCAAGGTAAACTAACCGAGTTAACGAATGATACCAAAAACTGAACGATTACAAGAGTATAGGAGATTACAAGTTGTTTCCTATGAAATTAATTATGTTGCAAGACCTCTTCTGCTCTTCTTCTCCTCTGAAAATCGACTTTTATGGTTTAGGTATCGAAAATATGATTTAGCACCCTTAAAACTCGTTTTTGAGTTTTCTATTTATAAGGTCTGGAAAAAGGTCGATACGGCGTATCAAAGGCTTTGATACGGCGTATTGGGGGTTTCTTGGAGTAGGGACCACGTTTGATATCTTCCAGAATATTTTATTTCCATAGCTTGAATATGGCGTATTGGTCTTCCCTGGATACGGCGTATTGATCTTGTTTCCTTCGTGGTCTTTTGTGAAGTGCAGGCACAGATACGCCGTATCTTCCTTGATGGATACGGCGTATTGGTTGTCAGAACAGTAATCTTCAAATGTCTTCATTTAAGCTCCAGAATGCGTGCCTTTTTGCTAAAATTCACCAAGTACTCCATAATTACTGCAATTCTCAAATACAAACGATTAAGTAACAATTCTTTGCAATAATTATACAAAATGGGTTATTTTCATGGGATAAATGATGCTATAAAAGTAACGTTATTTGATGTCATCACGTCCTCACTATCAAAATTGATAGGAGTTTCAAAATATTTTTGCTGATCATTTGGGTTGATAGGTGGATCATAGGATTTACCACTCCGCGTAAATACGTCATTTACATGCTCATTTCGAGCTTGCGGTGGTTGATAAGGTTTGGTGAGCTACCTTTTGGGTTTGGTTGAGTGTTACTAGGAAGAGATCCAGAAGGTCGACCAGATTGTTTATCAGCTAATCTGTCAGATTTTTCTTCAAGGTTTTGGATTGAGGCTTGATGATTTTTGGTTGTTGTTTCGAAATTAGTTTTGAGTTCCATAAAAGTATCTTTGAAAAAAGAATTGGTTGAGTGTTGAGCTTTTATGAATTCTCTTGATTATTTTGGAAGGTCGGGTATATCATCAGAGTTGGATTGATAGTTGTCTCAATTTTAATCGTTTCTTCCACTTGAACGCCAATTATCGCGGTCACGGTTGCGGTAATCATTTTAAAATCGAGTACATCGGAAGGTTT
>BQNB010091851.1:0-21459 GCA_026074375.1 Tanacetum coccineum | reverse complement strand
CTACCTTATAAATTCTATAAGGGAACTTTGGATCTTCAAACCCTGGATGTTGATAGAAATAAACTTCTTCTTTAATCTTGCCATACAAAAATGCACTCTTCACATCCATATGGTAAACAATAAAGTTCATGAATGAGGCATAGGCTAAGAACATCCTAATTGCTTCAATATTAGCAACTAGATCAAAAACCTCATCATAATCTATTCCCTCTTCTTGAGTGTAACCCTGTGCAACAAGCCTTGCTTTGTTTCTAATAACAATACCTCTATCATATTTCTTGTTCCTGTAGACCCATTTTGTCCCAATGGCCCTCTTGCCATATGGTAAATCAACCAAAGTCCAAACCTTCTACAATTTAAACTATAGAAGCTCATCATGTATTGCTTCTATCCAGTTTGGATCTGTCAATGCTTGAATCACCTTTTTAGGTTCTACTTGTGATAGAAAACAAGCAAATCGACAATTCTGAAAGTTTTTATGGTTGATTCTCTGTTGCACTAAACTAAACATACCATGTTCAGTCACACTCTTTGTCATTCTTCTAGTTTAAGGTGATGAATGTATATCTCTAATGATTTGTTAAAGGGGATGATCCTTATGAAGTCTGGTAGTTAGAATAGGACTGACAAGCATAAATATATTTAAATTGTTCATGTAAGCCTCTGCATCATTATCTTCATCATTATTTGAATAGACAATTTCTTCTAAATTAGGCATATTCGGATCATCAGCACATCCATAGACTATATTTTCATCAACAGCATTATCCTCTATGCCAGCAACATTAACAGTTTGACTAACAGTATTAATATAATATTGTTAATGTTGTTGATATTTGCATCCTTCTCTTGATTAACTCTTGGCTCCTCTGTACTTGGAACCTCACTATCTTTATTCTTTGAATCTTCAGCATCCTTTTTTCCCACCTCCCTTGATGGTTTAAATCCAACATCAGGGGAATCCTTTAAACTAGAAGAGAATTGTGGATCTTGAGGCCATAATGGTAGCAGTATGTAATCTTTGCCAGGTATTGTCTCTACTCTAGCTTTACCTGCATCATCACATGCTTTTGTACCTGCATTACCATTAGATTGATTCCCTGTAACAACTGGCTTATAGTTCATAGATTTTGTTAGTGCATCTATATCAAAAAGCTATTCTGGTCCACTCCTTGCAACATTAGGTTTATTTTCAAGAAAAGTAATATGCAAGGTCTCCTTTACTATCATGGGTCTACTATTAAATACTCTAAATGCTTTACTATTAACAGAGTATCTAACAAAGAATCCTTCATCAGCCTTCCCATCAAGCTTACCTAGATGATCTAAGGTATTAAGAATTGTAACAGGACACCCAAATGGTCTTATAAAGCTTAAACTTGGTGTTCTACCATGGAAAAGTTCATAAGGGGTCTTGTTGTAAGGCTTAATTACTAATACCCTATTTTATACATAACAAGCAGTATTAACTGCTTCAGCCCAAAAGGTAGTAGGTAACTTTGAATCAGCTAGCATAGTCCTAGCAGCATCTATTAGTGTTCTATTTTCCTTTCATCTACTCCATTTTGTTGTGGAGTCCTAGCAACACTAAATTCTCTCTTAATCTCTTTCATCTCACAGGACTGGTTCATTTCCTTATTCTTAAATTTAGTTCCATTGTCACATCTAATTATTTTGACTCTGTGATTTATTTGATTTTCTATTCCTGTTATTCCACTTGTCTTATCCTTAGTTGCTAAAAAGAAAACCTAACTAAATCTACTAAAGTCATATGTGACAACTAGGCAGTACATCTTTTTCATTATACTCTTTACAAAAGTTGGACCAAATAAATCCATGTGCAACATTTGTAAAGGTTGGCTGATTGAGCTTACAGTCTTGGTCTTACAAAAGGCTTTATGTTGCTTTCCTTCCTAACAAGCAACACATGTGTGATCATTTTAAAAAATCTTTGAAGGTAAACCTCTTATAAGATTTCCCCTCACAAGTTTGTTCATAGTTTTGAAATTTATATGCCCCAGCCTTCTATGCCAAAGGTTAGACTCATCTAATGTGGCCTTTGCAAAGAGACAAGTTAGACCTCCTTGAGGAACAACATTCCTTAAATCACCACTGTACATGTTATCCTTTCAAGGAACTTTAGGCAAAACATGACTTTCATCAAGTAGCTTAAAGTCAGGAGACAAAACAACACATTCTGTGTCTGTAAAAGAACACTGTTCTTCTTGTCATACATTTGTGAGACACTAAAAAGGTTAAACTTAAGCTCTTTAGCAAAGTACACATCTTTAAAATCTAATTTACCTGTACTGATTTTACCTTTTAGAGTAATTTTCCCTCCTTTGGTATTACCTCCAAAGGCAAAATATCCTCCATTAATTTCTTCATATGCTATAAGATATGATATGTTTCATGTCATGTGCCTAGAGCATCTACTGTTAATCACTCATTTATCTTTCAAATCTTGCTATGGATTGCCCTCGGTGTCTGAGCTTGAAGAAGTATAGGCCATAAGTGCAAAATTGGTAGGTCCAGCCTGGTCACTCCAATCATACCCAAATCCATCTTGAGCCATCAAAGGTTTTGCATATGTTGTTTCCTCAACTGGCATAATCCTTCTTGTTATCTCCCTGTTTCTATTGTCTTGATGCTTAGGAGCCATACACTCCCTAGCAAAATGACCTCTTCTGTGGCAATTATAGCATTCCACCTTGGTCTTGTCAAAGCCAATGGTATTAGTCCCATTAACACCTAGATTCCTTCCTGTCTTCTTGAGAAATCTTCTTGCTCTCATTGTCAGCATTGCCATCTGCCACTTCAAGTCTATCTCCTCTAAATCATCAAGATTAATTTGCTTAAAGTCTTCATTTTCTAATTGTGAACTGTTAGAATAACTAGCAAAGAAGGAGTAGATCACAACATCAGTTAGACTATCAACATTTGGTAAAGTAGAAGCATTATTCTTGGAGTTAGCAGCATAAACACCATGAGTAGTCTTAACTGCTTCATTGGTGCTGCTAGTGATATTGGAAGACACAAAAGCTACGTTTTGTGTGTTTTGGTTTTTGCTAGATGACCCCATGATTTCAGCGACATAAATCTTCAGATTGTTGTACAAGTCATCCATGCTTAGATCTTCTAAATCAGGTTTGTTCCTCTAAATTAGGGTATGAGTCTTCCACTTAGATGGCAGACTTCTTAATAACTTCAGATTTACATCTTCTTGAGAAATAGTTTATCCATGAATCTCTAGTTGACTGATAAGTTTTTGCAGCCGATCATAGATCCAGTCAAGTCCTTCTGAGCTTTTCCATTGAAATTCTCATACTACTATTTAAGAAGTGTCTTTTGTACTTTCTTTAACTCCTTATTACCTCCAAACCTCTTCTCTATAACTTCCATCAGAGTCTTGGCACTTTTGTAGGTGTTGAACTTTAGTTGATGTTCATTAGGGAGAGCCATCAACAGATTACCTCTTGCCTTTAACTCATTCTTCCTTGCTAGCTTCTATTCTGCAGTAGTAGGAGGTACTGATGTCTCAACACCATCAACAGTTCTTGTTGGCAAGGGTGAGTCACCATTTAAGATTACTTCCCAAAGAGCATAATTAGTCATTAAGAAGTACTGTTCGATCCTCATCTTCCAAAGCTCAAATTCGCCGGGATTGAGCACTGGAAGTTTTGCAACAACAACCACTTATGCAGATACTGACTCCATCTTTTCTTGAAAAATATAGATCTTGTGTGTAGAATGGTTCTTCTTATTCAAAGTTTCACAAACAAGCTCTGATACCACTTGTTGATTCCACTTGAATAGATCTTGCTTAGCTTGTAAAAGGCTTAGTTGTATTGAATAAATCTAAGACAACTATGGTAGAAACTTTGGTTGAATTTATCAAAGACTATGCGGAATCTAGTCTATGATACTAAGAAGAATAAGTAATAAAACAGTAACAAATAAGATTGTATAATACCAAACTTTAAGCCTCAATATATTAATACGAACACTCTTGATAGTGTTAGGGTTATACAAAACCTTAAAGATATATATGACTAAATATGAAGAATGAGATGTATGAACTACATGCCCTAGGGTCTCCTTTTATACACCAAGGAACCCTAATGGGCTTACAACGCGTTTTCTACTCATACATATCTTTTCCTAAAATATCTCATTCATATCACATAAGCAGTACTAACATATACACTAATAGTACTAACTTAACTCTAGCAGCAGAAACACTCTAACAGTCTTAACTTTTACACTATCAGTTGTAACTTTACAACTAGAAGTAGTAATGACTTAGAATGTTTCTTGCAATGTACATCAGCAGTAGAAACATAACCACCAGTAGTAACTTCATAACTAGCAGCGGTAACTTCAACAGCACTAAGAAGACTTTTAATCCCACCAAACCTTCTAGACCTCGTAATAATAGCACGAAAAGCATATACTAGCACCTCATATAAGTGTTTGGGATTCTCTCTTTCACTCAGTTGTATAATAAATTATAACATAATGGGGAAACAGAAAATCAACACTCATTACCTATCATAGCATATAAATTACCATAGGCTTGTTAAAGGATCAAACCTCCATCACTAGGCGTAAGCATTATTCATCACTATCCAAGAGGTCTTTTAAAGGGTTGTGGGGTGTAGGTGTAAGATAACATATAATGGAAATGGAAACGAATAGGATACATTTGGGTGGCTTTGGGTGAATTAGGAGTGGAAATGTTAGCTATTTATTTACACGAATACACGCTGGTTTGGTTGCTAAGCCTATAACTCGGACGAAGTTATACAAACTCTACACAACTCTACATCAATCTTTTTTCTTTTTCTTTGCTATTTTTTAATAACATAATACATCATACATGGGGTTTATAACACGTACCCCTACACTTGAGCTTTTACATGCTCAATATTTACAATCTAACTAATGACCCGATTTGAGGTGAATCCAAATAACATGGAGATCATCTAACAAACGTATGGGGGTAGTGACTTAACTTTTCTTCCCTATTTTTCTGCGAAATAAATACTACCATGAATCTCAATCATCCCAAAACTGTATTTACAAGGATAGGGACTTAGCAACCGTGTACTTAATAATTAACTTGGGTTAAACATAATAATGTACTAAAAGTGAGTACATACAAGGTAGGCTAAGGCGATTTGGGTGTAATGATTGGTTTAAGGGTGACAAACCTTCATTAATATTCTGGCTTAACCAGAAAATTATGAGAACCATGAAAAAGGATAGGCTCAGAGGGTTGTACTAGGGGTATCCTGCACTAATAATGAGTGCATGACAAGGGTGTGGGATAGTTATATGATCGATGTGGCCATCATAACAATTACAGGTTTAAAACATGGGTTAATCCTAATGTATCTTATCAAGCAAATCTTAATACTGACTATGCGGTCTCGGGATGCATCATAAAAACAAGTTCTAGAATTTAATACACTACCGGTACACTCATATAATTTAATATCGATCTTATTGCTCCAAAAAAGGAGACAAAGACCATATGTACACATCTGTAACGAAGGAATATATACATATGGCTGCTCACTCCTTAACTCTAGAAAGCTAAAGGTATAAACTATCTTGGGGTGGAATAGATACCCGAATTCCTAAAGATCTAAAGGCGAACCTCACATTTTTAGGGTGGAATTCTGAGGGTTTTTGTGCTAGTCATATACATTCCTATCCATGAGACGCTATTAATACTCGGTTTTCGTCGGTATGTGTCATAAAAAAATTTAAATTTAGGTCAAAATTACCTTTTTATGCTATGTTTTGATATATTACCCATCATTTTAAGGACAAAGCAAATGGAAAATGAAAGAATAGTTTCTAAGGCTTATTTTCCCCCTACACTTAAGTTGAACATTGTCCCCAATGTTCTATAGAAGTACCCGTAAAAATGAATAAAGGGAAAAGAAAACAAGTAAAAGAAACTAGTACTCCCTTGGTTTGCTCAATAATGGAGAAGAAACATGCGATAACTGGTTAAATCGTCCTCCAAGAATCATCCAATGAAACTTCCTAAGAACTTCCAAGCTTCTTCTCATCAAATATAACCTGTAATCAAAGACAAAGACAACTACACCAAGCATAAAATGTGCGATATAATAATATACAGTGTGAAATTAGGGTTGACTCTATAAAGCAGTAAAGATAGGATGAGAGAATTGTTAAACTCATGGTTTTGCAGGTTTATAAAAGAATTACAACTTTCTTAAGTGTTGTACAAGTTTTATTTTCAAAAATACTTAAAATTTTCGAGTTTTCCTGTAACTGGGCGTTTGACGCCGTCAGGAATATCCTGACCCCGTCACAAGTGTCGTGGTGACGGCGTCGCGTGTAAATCGTGACGCCGTCTCCACACTCTGTGAAAACTCATTTTTTGTTTTTGATGAAAAATTTCCTGCACTCATTCTTATATGTTATTTTCCTGTACAAAATGTTGCATAAAAACCTGAGAATTGACAATTCAATCATATGACTCAAAATTGATGCGAATTAATCCAAACAATTTATTTCAAATGTTTGAATATGGTTCTAAAAACCGAATAATTCCCCTACACTTATTTTGTTGTAAAATACCTTTGATTGCAAATAAGGCGAAGTTACAAACAAACAAAGCATGATTACAAACTAATTCAAACATAATAAAACAAACAATCAAAAAATAAAACACATAAGACACTCCTAATGTGCGGGAAAAGTAAATATTGGGTTGCCTCCCAAAAAGCGCTTTTCTTTATTTATGAGTCTTGTAGCTAGACTTGAAGTCACACGTCCTTACGTGACTTCATGAATTCTCACGTATCCCTGAATGAGCCATTCCTTCATAGTTTCATCCACTTGTTATTCGGGACCTAGGTTTAATTAATTTTTGCACATAAATTTATTCTTTTCATAAGCATTTTTAAACCCGTTAGTTAGGTCTCTCTGACTTAGCACAAGGATGGGCGAGATCTTACTCTATGATACGTGCCCCTAACGTTTAAATCTAGTTATGGTTCATGGCATTTGGAATGTGTAATTATCAAAGATCATGTTGAAAGACATTAATCAGATAAGTGAAGCAATGGGTACAAATAACACTTCCCCATAATCATAACAGTGTCTGTTACCTTAGGCGCTCGATAAGTGTCAACTTGCTGATGTATTTTATTGACAACTCCACCTGCAAATTTTTATATATTTTGATTGAGTGGCCTTGTGTTGGAGCTCGGATGACGTTAGATATTGGTCAGCCTTTTTCTAATCGTGCTTGCTCCTTGAATTGAAAAAAAGGAAAAAGAAATAAACAAATAGATGGTATTTAGAAGAGATAACCAATAGTAGAAAAGAAGATATAAAAAAGTAAAAGTATATGTTAGTGTATTACGGACCAATAATCTTTATTACAGTTTGTCAAAGCTCAACGGGACGAGCTGATTGCTTTATAATTGGATCAAGGTAGGCACGTAAGAGTGGAGAACAAATAGATATGTTTCTAGAGTTTAAATGCGCAACATTGATGACCAATCCTCATGCATTTAGATAGACCTTTAGTGCTCTTAACCCGATCGGCCAGCTAATTTTTAAATTTGAATTTGAATAACTGAATTCAGTCCCTTGTGACTAACCATTTTGGAACTGAAAGGGTTAACTTTTGTATTTGATGTCGGTATATGTTCCTATATAGGGTTAACTTCTATTTTTTTTATTACTTAATGTACAAGTCTTTTAATGTTTTGTCATGTACAATTTTCAATAAACTTACTACAAATTATATATAGTTACTTCAAAAACCATAAAATAATAGACAAACATTGCTACTATGCGTAAAAAATCTTTGTATAATATACAATTTTTTAAAAGTCAATAATTACCAAAACAAAAAAATATAAACAATAATTACAAGTCATTCCCGCCCATCGGGCAGGCTTAGCCACTATTATATATATATATATATATATATATATATATATATATATATACACACACACACAATATAAATGTAACCATAAAAAAAATTCTTCATTATCGATTATATAAATTTGTCATTCGACTTCATGTAATAATCTCTCATCTTTGTCAAATGTTAAATAATACCAGACCAAGTTTTCATTATTATAATGATTAAACATTTTGTCTTTCAAATATCCAATCTCCATTTCGAAATCACACTTAGGAATCTCCATAGCCTGAACTAATCATGTAGCCTTACAATTTTGACTTTGCATATTCATTTTTGTTATATGAATTAATCATATAGTCTTATAATGTTGACTTTGCATATTCTTAATGAATTACCCTTATAGGTTTCTCAAAATTTTCTTTTAAACGAATATCGTGAAAAACTAAATCTATATATCTACTTTTATGTGCTCGATAGCTATAGACATGGTCTCCTGTAAATAATTCTTTTTTTAATATTTTCCATGTTTTCTTTATTTCTTTTGATAGATTCTTAATAATGTTTTATTTCTCTTTTAAGATTTTAATGATATAAACTCATTTTAATTTAATTGTTCGTAATGATCTATTTTTGAAGGTTTATAATTAAAAGTATCACTAAAATCATCACTTTTATTATCATTTTCATATAAAGGTTTGGGTATAGATTGGTTAAAATCTACACCTTTAAATTTCATAGATTGAGACCTTCTAAAGCATACGTTATCATCAGACATAATATTTAAAGATTCAGATATATATGTTGAATCCCTAGATGACTCTGCTCTATTATTTCCAAAAGTTATTTCTATATTACCATCATTATATTCTAAAATATTATTTGGTTGATTATTTAATTTTAAAGGTTTAGGTTGAACTAATTATTCTAATTTCCAAATCTAATTTCTGGTTTTTTCATCCCATTTTAATCTTTTATGTACACATACTTTAGAATTTTCAAGATTTGCTTCAAAAAGTATAAGTTCATTCCTAGTTGCTTATATTTTAGCACGAGGTTCTATAGTTGTAGTCATGGTTTTATAATATACTCTGTATATTACTACTAATGGGTCAGAACCTTCTTTTATTTCTATATTTTGAGTTTTAATATTTAAAGTTAATACATCTAATATATTTTGATCAAATAAAGATAATGTATAACTTGGATAACAATTAAAAAATATTGGACCATTACATATATTAGATTCTGTTAATGCTAATAAAGACTGTTTAAACTTTAAGAATCTAGCATCTCTTAACATAATACATATAGGGGCATCAATTCCAATTTTAGTTAATGGTTTTATAGCTACTTGTACTAAACCAATATGTAAATATTTATAAAGTTTTCTATGTTCTCTAATAAGATTTTTTGAAAATAATTTTATACTTTGATGACTTTCCAATAAAGGTAAAGTTTCTCAGTAGTTTTTATAGAATAATTTTGAAACCAATCAAATGATCCAATTATATAAATAGTTTTAATATTTTGTTTAGGTATATTCCAATTTTGCAATCTATTTTCTATATTAGAAATTGTAACTTCAATTGAATTAGAATGACCTTGTTCATCTTGAATATGAGAAGAGGAACCATTTTTTCGATTCAATAAGTCTTGAAATCTTATTCATAATGGATTAATGATACTTTTATTTTGTTAACGTTCGAAAGACTAAAATTTATATTATCTGAATACACATAGCTACGGGAACACCCCCATATCGTCGTGGTACGACTGGCTTACTTCTCACTATGTCGCGGCTAATTCCAACCGACTAATCGACAGGGCTTACCAACGCATTCATATATTCATTTAATATACAACTTAATCTTTCTTGTTTAACATAATATAAGCATACACAATTCATTAATCAAATATTTATATACTATTACCTTCTCGACTATTTATACAATTGCATCATTTGATTGGTTTCAAAATTATATTGAAGATTGCAAAATTGGAATATACCTAAACAAAATATTAAAACTATTTATACAATTGCATCATTTGATTGGTTTCAAAATTATTCTTGACTAAAATATAGAATGATTGAAAATAGATTATTATTGACTAAAATATACAATAAAAAGTTCTATTTTAACAACATAGAAAATCATGTATATAACAGCTACAATTAATTCAAAGATATATGTAACAAATTAGAATATAAATACAAACTCTAATAAATGATACATTAGAAGAAAATTTAAATTATAATACCTTGATTTATTGAAACTAAATTTATACAAGGATGATCAAGTATATCAGAATTGGACTAATTTATAGGAGTAGGAGCTATACAAATTTAGAATTCTAAACACTTTGAAAATTTTAAGGTTGATAATATGACTAAGGGTTTTTTCATAGGAATTGAAGTCTGCCTCTTCTCATGTTGTGTCTTCCCTTTTATAAATGAAAAGTTCTTATGAAATTTCTTTATTAACTAGTAACTGACGGTTAATTCTTGCATTATTCTTCTTTTGGGATGATAGTACAGCTGTCTTCAATAATTCTTCTTTTGATAGTGCTATAATTTGTCATTGCTTACATCTGGTCTTCTAGAAATATGTTAGCTGGCTAATCTTTTCTTGTCTTGTCTTGAGTATAGAAGCATGATTCTTTTCCAATTACATTCTTTTTAGATAAATAGAAAATTTGAATAAAAATTAAAAAACCTAAAAATCTAAGAAATTTTCGTTATCATAAAGGTCTTAGGAGTCTTGGAATATATCTTCACTTGGTGTTGGAGATCCTCTAACATCATTCAATATTTCTTGCAATTCCTTTTCATTTTACATGCTTTAATTCTTTGTATAGTTTTGGTATCTGATGTGGACGACTTTGGAGTGGACGGAACTAGAGGTCTTTTAATAAGACTGTTATGATATTCTATAACTGCCTTTGTGTCAGCTTGACTTTCCTGGACTTGTTTCCACCATTTGACACTATACTGCCGTAACAATAATGGTGGTGAAGTACCTTCTGCTTCCTGTTTTTTATATGTAAACAACATAATCCATGGAATTCTGAATATAACAGAGAATTTTAAAGTGTACTAAAATGGAGGTGCACATTCCTGGGCAAATATGACTTTATATTGATTGTATCCTTCTAAAACTCTTGGTGGAAATATTTCTAGAATACTTCCCATATAATTAAACCATTTGGTAAACCATCTTGGATATTTGTTTGAAAACTCTTCTGTAAAATGAAAAAAACCATGTGTGGGTATGGTTTCTTAATAAAAATGCCTTAGACCACGCTTTTTGATAATCGTAATAATTATATCATGGGTATATTGGATAGCGTGCTAGGACCCTATTGGTAAAAGACTTATTGCCCAAATCTTTTAAAGATAAGACTTTGATAATCTTGACTTTGCTGAATTCGATCTTCTTTGGCTCGTTTTTGTTATAATTATGATGAACTATGATAGATTTGCTTTCTACCAAAATTGTCTCATAATATTATCTTGTTTGATAATCATTGTTATAAAAGTGAGTGTTTCTGGGGAATATATAATCTATCAAAGATAAAAATCCATGATTTAGTTTTTGTTCTTCTATGGGTTCTAAAATCTTGACGACTTGTTTATAGGGGTTAGGCTGAAATTCTGGTTTTTCTGAAGGAGATCTTGATATTACGGATGATGAGGATATATTTGTTGGTGATCTTATGTATGAATTTGAGCTACGTGGTATATTTTTTAAATGGGCTACGACTGAATATGTAGGTCTTGTTCTTGGATTATAGGTGCGTGGATATGGAGTAAGGGATATAAATCTATTATGTTGTATACGCGTTGAAGGAGATGATGGAAAAGGAAGTTTAGGTCTTGGTATAATGGCTTTCTTATCTGAACTTGTCATCCCTGTAAAAATTCTCTTGATAAGAAATATGGGAGATAATTGCTTTCTCCTTTTATATGTTCAATTATAAAATCAAAATTGGTTAATATAGTTTACCATCTGGCAAAAATCTGTTTTGATATTAATTTTTTAACATCCTTTTCTATAATAGATTTTGCAGATAAACAGTCAATTCTTAATAAAAATGGATTCATATATAAATCATCTTCGTTTTTTTAATGTTTCAAACAATACTTAAAATTTCTTTTTTGATAGTAGAATAATTCTTTTGAGTATTATTCTAAGATCCTGAATAATATCTAACTAATGATTCTGTTTTACTATCTTTTAATCTTTGCTTTAATATTCCTCCATAACCTATATCACTAGCATCTGTTTCTACTATAAGATGTGCATCTGGATGTGGTATATTTAAACAGGGTAATTCTTTTATTTTATATTTTTAACAATTTTAGTATGTTCTTCAGTCTAGAATTTAGGATTCTTTTTAAGTCTGTCATATAATGGTTGACATATTTTACCTAAATCTTTAAAGAAATCATGAATGTAATTAAGGCATCCTAAATATCTTTGTAATTGCTTTTTATCTTTAATTTCATCTGGGAATTTATTTGTGAATTCTAAACTTCTATCAGTAGGTTTAATTGTTCCTTTAATTATATTGTGTCCTAAAAATCTTATTTTTGTTTTAAAAAGACTTATTTTAGCGGGTGAGACTGCTAAACCATTTTTATATATAATATCATAAAATATATTTAAGTGTTTAAAATGTTGATCTATATTTTTTGAAATATTAAAACATCATCGATATAAACTATAGCAAAATTACTTATTGGGATTATAATATCATTCATAATGTTTTGAAATTCTGATGGAGCATTTTTTAATCCAAAAGGCATAATATTTCATTCATAATGACCTAAAGGTACATTAAATCTTGTTTTATATTTATCTTTTTCATCTATTTATATTTTCCAAAATCCTAATTTCATATCAAATTTTGAAAATATTTTTTTGAGTCATATAATTTCTTTAATTAATCTCTTTTGTTTGGTATAGGGTATCTTATCTATTCTAATACTTCATTTAAAAATTTATAATTTATAACTAATATAGGTGCTCCTCTTTTTATTTCAGCTTGATTCATAACATAAAATGCTGAGCATGACCTTGGAGACTTTAAAGGTCTTATTAGTTTCTTATCTAATAATTCATGTATATCTTTTTTGCAATGAGTTTCTAATTCTTGAGACATATGTATAGATTTTGATTTTGTAGGAATATCTTTTTCATTAAATCCTTTAATATAGGGTAATTCAACTATATGTTGTTTTCTTTTCCAAAAGGCGTTTGGTGTGATTGCACATACATTATTTTTAAAATTTTCTTCTAGTTGTTTAATTTTATTTTGTATAATACTTTCTTCTAATTGATTTGATATTCTTTTTTTATTTATCTCATTTACTAAATATTGTATATGTTTCTCTTTATTGTGTAATATATTTATTTCTTTGGTTCTAATGGGAGTTACGAGTTCAAACATTATTTCTTTATTTAATATTTTAGTAGAAAGACCTCTTTCACTTACATATAAAGGATATAATTGACTTATAAAGGGTAGTCCTAATATAATTTGAGAACTTAATTCTTTACTAAAATAAGATGAGTTTTAAAACAATAATTTATCAATATAATTATACAAATGAAATGTTAAATACTATAGGTCAACAATTAAATAGAATAGAAAATGAAAGTAACACAGAGGCAAGTACGTCACAAACCAAATAGACTAATATAGAAGAAAATCCTATATTTGTACCATACAGTATTGACACACATATTAATCTAGGAAAACAAGATAAAATATTAAAAGAAACTGAAAGCAAATTATCTAAATTACAAATATCAAATATTAACGTTATAAATAAAAAAGATATTTTAGAAGGTAATATATTAGATCTAGAAGATCAATTTGATAATTTAAAAGTAAATAAAATAAAATACAATCTTTATACAACCAATAACACATATACTCAAGGAGCTAAAACAAGAAACTGTTAATATAGACCTTCACCACCTGATTTACAATATAAAGAACGACACACAATAGTACAATCTAAATATGATGGTACTTTAATATATGAATGGAATATAGATGGACAAACAGAATACCAAATATTAAATTTATTACAAGAAATGACTATGGCCTCGAATGCTTATAAATCCCACAATAATACTAAATTACAAGTAGCTAACTTGATAATCTTTGGATTTACTGGATGTTTAAATGGTTGGTTGGATAGTGTTGTAACACAAGAAGAAAAAATTGCTATACTAAATGCCAAGAAAACTATAATTAAAATAGAAAATAATCAACAAACTCCAACACAAACTGATGATATGGTAAATACTTTATTACTGAATTTAACCTGTAGAAACTCAAGAAAGAAACTATATTATTGGAAATCCAGGTGCTTACCAAGAAAGAAACTCATCTATATTACTGAATTTAACCTGTAGAAAACTATAAGATTTTAGATGGTATAAAGATGTATTTTTAGCAAAAGTCATGACAAGATGTGATTGTAAAGAAGCTTATTGGAAAAAAAGATTTATAGCAGGATGACCTAAATTATTTGCTGAACGAATAAGAAATAAATTAAGTAATGAATATAATAATATGATTCCTTATAATAAACTGACTTATGAAGAGATTATAAACCTTGTTAATCAAGAAGGATTAGCTATATGTTCTGATTTAAAACTTAAAGCTAAGATAAAGAAAGAATGTATAAATAATAGAAAAGAATTAGGAAATTTCTGTGAACAATATGGTTATGAACCTTTAAAACTACCTCCAACAAGTTCTAAAAGAATTAAAAGAGAAAATAAATTTAGACAATATAGAAAAGCAAATAAAAAATATATGAAAAGAGAAAATAAAAATAAGAAAAATAGGAAATTCTCATTTAAAGAAAATAAAAACAAAAACTATAAAGATACAATAATATGTTATAAATGTGTTAAACAAGGTCATACATCTAGAAATTGCTAATACTAAAAAGAAAATAAATGAATTAAATATATCTGATGAATTAAAAGATCAAATAGCCAAAATAATGATAAATGAAGAAACAAGTGATTATGATATATCAGACTATGAAGAAAATGATTTAAAAATTATAGATGATGAATCAAGCAGTAGTAGTAATGAATCTGAAACAATGTGAACGCATAGGAAATTATACATGCGATTATAAAGAAATAAATGCTATAAGTGATGATAGCGATGAGGTAAAAATGTTAACAGGATTAATGAATAAAATTGAAGAGAAAGATATATAAAAGGTATATTTAGACAGATTAAAAGAAAATTTAGGCCAAAACAAGTTAGTTAATGAAACTATAGAAAGTGTACAAATATACAATTTTGATGAAATATCTAAAAGATTCAATAAAAATACAAAACCTATAACTATTTCAGAACTACAAGAAGAATTGAACAATGTAAAATTAAAAATATCAGTATTAATATATATATATATATATATATATATATATATATATATATATATATATATATATATGAATCTAGTTAAAATGGTGTAGGTGCTTAAAGTTGTTAAAGTGAGAAGCAATAAAAATTAGACAAATGTCATATTATTTAATTAGTTGTTGGTTCGTGTACGATTTGTTGGTTCGTGTACGATTTGTTGGTTCGTGTACGAGTTGTTGGAGGTTTTGGTTTGTGTAAGAGTAATTGGTTCGCGATTTTTAGTAATACAAATTTCTTGTGTATCAGTTGTTTATCATAGTTTAGCATTTATTTGTTAACTCAGATGTAACTTGTAAGAGTGTATCATTCAATTTGCGAATAAAATGTATATTTCTATTAATAGTCTTTTGTGTAGCAAAATTATGTATCATATGTATCAGCTATAAATGATGGCGCATCAAGTTTTTTTGTGGTTGTACATCAATTTTTATGTATACGATTTAATTTCATGTATCTACTATTAATTAAATCACATGTTAATTAATAGATTCAATGGTTAAGATCACTTCTCATTTTAACAACTTTAAGCTGCTACACTACAATAACCCTCCCCTATATATATATCTCCATAGCAATGACCCGTAAGTTAGATGACATGATAGAATTGCCTGAGTTACAACCTAAGAGAACATATAACAAGGATTTAGAGTGTGAGATAGTTATGGTTAAGATACCTAAGTGCATGGCATGGTTAGATGATAAGCCCATAGGTGATCTAGATACGATAGAGGATAAGGTGGATAATTCAAGCCCACAATGCACCCCATAAGTCCTCCCATTAATTGAGTTATACACAACGCCCGTGACTCACCCAGAAGAAGTAGAAGAGATTATAGGAATCCTAGTGGAGGTAGAACCTTTGGACCACATGAAACTAGAGGATCTAGGCTTAAATACTAATACTCATGACCTCTTTCTTAGTTCTAAGGGATTTCCTAGTGTTGATGAACCGGAGCCTCAAATTTTACCAAATTTTTCACCCTTAGATGTAAATCTAGGAGACAAAGGAGGAACCGACCCACCCATCAATCCATATCGTCCGGGTAGCTTTAGGATGAAGGTAGTAAAACCCTTGACCAAGCAAACACCACCTTCACCCCACGTAGCATACTTTCATCAAAATAGTGTGTATCGCTACTATCACCCACACTTAACCTCAAGTGTAGGGGAGACCCACCTTTTGCGCATCAAATAAGCATAGAGTCAAGCTAATGACTCAAACTAAAACAAACCCTTTTTGGGGGGCAACCCAATCTATTACTTTCTTTCAAATTAGGCTTGTCTTGTGTGTTTGCTTCAAGTCTTATGATTGTATTGTCGAATCTCAGGTTTTATACAGTATTTGGTACATGAAATAACTTAGAGGATTGCGTACAAGAAATTTTTCATCAAAAACAAAAAGTGAATTTTCACAGAGTGTGGAGACCGCGTCACGATTTACATGCGACGCCGTCACCGCGATACTTGTGACGGGGTCAGGATATTCCTGACGGCGTCATGAGGCCAGTTACTAGAAGATTCAAAAATTTTAAGTATTTTTGAAAATATAACTTGTGTAACATCTAAAATATGTAATTCTTTTGTAAATCTGCAAAAAACCTATGATTATGACATTACTCTCATCCTATCTTTATTGCTTTCATAGGGTCTAAACTTAGTTAATGAGGTTATATTTATTATTCACCCGTGGACTTTACGCTTGGTGTAGTTGTCTTTGTCTTTGATTACAGGTTATATTTGATGAGAAGAAGCTTGAAAGTTCTTAGGAAGTTTCATTGGATGATTCTCGGAGGACGATTTAACCAGTTATCGCATGTTTCTTCTCTATTATTGAGTAAACCAGGGGAGTACTAGTTTCTTTTCCTTGTTTTCTATTCCCTTTATTCGTTTAACGGGTACTTATATAGAACATTGGGGACAATGTTCAACTTAAGTGTAGGGGGGAAATAAGCCTTAGAAACTATTCTTTCATTTTCCATTTGCTTTGTCCTTAAAATGATGGGTAATATATCAAAACATAACATAAGACGTAATTTTTACCCAAATGTAAATTTTTTTTATGACATATACTGTAACATTACGTATTTTCAGGTCTTTTACGACGTCATTTATTTTACTAATTATTTATTTTTTTTCTCGTACGCGTTTACTTTTATTTTTAATAAGTTAAGTTAAATCGCGTAAGTTAAATGCGTTTATCGATAAATGTACGTTTAAGCGTAACCGGAAGCACGTTAATTTATTAACGCTTCAACAAATACCCTCGATTGTACCATATACCTAAAGTTTTATTAAACTTTAGGCAAATAAATATTACTTACACTTTTTACACTAAAAATTTAAAAGAATACGCAATACTTGTAACTAGACATCATTTTATTTAAAAGCTACAACAAGTAACATGTATAAAATGAATCTAGATATTTTGTAAATGATCAAAATCCATCTAGAAGCCCCCCCTCCATATTCACGGCAACAACAATACCTAGGAGTTAAAGATGGTCATTTTTCATACATCTTGGTCAATGTACTTCACTTGTCATTAAGACTTATGTTTCTTTGTTCCTTTGACCATTAACAAGAAAACAAGCTCCTTAAAACCTTCAAATGTGTTCTTTGACCAACTATGCACCAACTTGACTAACCTAGCTCATATATACATGCATTACATGAGAGAAAGATAACATAGATAGAAAAAACTTAGCAAAAATCAACAAAATCCTTCCTTTTACCCCATACAACCCCACGGCTCAAACCATCATCCAACCAAATCCATACAAAATTTTCTACAACCTATACACATCTATACACATTCATCCTAAGATATTCTAAGGTGTTTCCAAACATTGGATTACCTTTTTCAAGTATTAATCAAGAAAAGTGAAACTAGGGTTTTATCTTGGAAAGCTAGGGTTTTCATTATGCAAGCTTTGGATTTCTATCTAACAAAGGGTTTAGATTACTTTGCTCATCATCATCATACATCATACATCATAAGGTCTACTAGAACCCTTTTATGTTCTTATAGTTTTCATTTTATGCATATGTTGTTTCTATTTTAGTTAAATCACCATTTAAGATTTTAACTTGTAAAGGAAGTTTTCACTAGTAATGATCATCTTGTAGACTTTTATACATGTTGTGTTATTACATATATCATGTTAAAAATGATGATAAAATATTGTATCATGTTGTTTTGGTGTAAACATGATCATGGGTTAATTAGGGTTTTTATGGTTTCTTAAATATGTTTCAAGTTAATCGAATAATATGACAAGTTAAGGTTAATTTAGGGACTTATGTTAATGTTGTATGATTATTAATATAAACAATATAAATGATAATGACAGTCTTGTACACACATGGTTTTTATGTAAAATAACTATATATAAAAACTAGTGATTTATGGTTAATTATAAAAGTTATGGTTTATTATGTCAAATAACGATTGTTAAATGTTTGGACAAATGACCTTAATGATATTGGACATATATAATGTAATATATATGATAAATATAAAATATAAGACTAGTGAGTAAAGTCTAAGTGAAAAACAAGGAACAGACTCTAATTTTGGGACTCATGAAGGACTGCACATTTCTGTCCAAATTCGTGTATAAGACATACTTATTTTATATTTTTATAAGATAATACATTTCGCGACGATTCCGAAAAGGTAAGAAACTTGTCAAAGATTACTAAACGAAAAAGTTACGTTGAAAAACGAGTAATAACGCTAATTAAAACGGTAGTTTTAAAATAATTTTTTAAAATTTATATCACAAACAGAAAGTTTTGATATTTTTATCAACTAAAACACTTTTTAGGATTCCAAATGTAAGTATCGCAATTTTTCGATTTATAACCGAAATCAGATATGAATTTCGGGGTTATCGGTAATTAAAAGTTTATAAAAATAATTTTATAAACTATGAACAGTAAAAACACTATTCATGACAGAAAGTTATATTTTTTTAAACCTCATAAAATTATAGAACTTTCAATTACGAGATCGTGCTCGAAAGAATCGTTAAAAACGGAGCTATAACGAATAAAATACGACATTTACGGGTTTTACGACAACAAATACGTTTTAAATAAAACTCACGTCTGGTGTGAACAGTAAAATTTACTGTTCATTAGGGGACCAAAATTTTAAAAATGTCAAATATCGATAACCCGTCTTAATACAAAAAGATGGGCATAAGAAACGCAAGAAACGGATTAGAAACGTGAAAGTTATGACGATTTTACCGAAAGTATGTTTATAAACGTTTTAATTTTATAAACATGTTTTCACTTAAACATTTAAATGGTGATTAGCTATATAGACTTATGCATGGTAGGAGTACTTAATGTAATTAGTACTTACAGCGTATCGACGAGTTGTTGGATTTACGATTTAAAGTACCTAGCTCCTCATACGTCACTACACGACCTCTTAAATTATGATATCCCGAATGATAGTATGATGTAACTAACATAGACTTGTATATGATGTTAGTTAATAAAAGCGATTAGTGCTTATACGACCTATGTTAATTTAGGTTGCATTCGATCATTTACGTGACGCGCGATCTGTGATATTTGGATTATCAGTAACTCAAGGTGAGTTCATAGCCCCACATTTATACGATTTCAATGATTTATAACTTTGGGGTGGAAACATGCTTTGTTTTATAAATTGGATGCAAGTGGATATTTTATATTGATTACATGTTTGCCTAAGTAGCGATAACCCAAGTTGAGCCCATTATCATGAATTGTTAATTGCATTGATGTAGTTGTTAATTACATTATGTGAGCGCGAATGTTATGAATAGATCTATTTGGGGAAACGACCTCCCCGTTCGGGTGACTAGCTATCACCGGGAACGAACGTATAGCATGTCGAATTTAGGGATGTTTCGGGTTAAACATCTAATCGGGCATAAATTGCAATATATATTATTGCAAGAAAGATCATCGAGCTTCAGTGTCATGAGCTTTGGAAAATGTAATCTGGTTTTGTGATGTTTGCATGTGTTGCATTATCACGGGGACAGTCTTGCGGTCCTGCATATTATGATTTATCAAACCTATGAATTCACCAACATTATTGTTGACGTTTTAAAGCAATGTTTTTCAGGAGATCAGTAAGCATAAGGTGCCAAGGATACATTGGTGATTTTGTTTTGGGAAGTCATGCTAAAGATATGGTTGTATTATGTTTTAGGAAACTCATGTGTTGTGAACAAGTATCTTTGTAATAATAATATGGAACAAGTTAAAGCTTCGGGCTATTTGTATTAAATATTTGTTAAATCCAATGTATCAGTTTTAAAACGACTTTTTGGTCGTTCTATATATATCTTGTGTTATTGATCTATGAAGTAACATGCCCCGGACCCTTATTCTGCTGCGACCCAATTTGGGGGTGTTACAAGCTTTGTTGCCAGTCATATGGCTAGAGCAACCACTATCCTCCACTGCATGATCCTGTAAACAGATCTCTGGATTGCCCTGCAAAAAAAGTAAGAGAAATCAGTATCTCTTAAGGACCCAAGTCACCACAGACTTGGATATCCCTTTTGGGTCAACATACTCAAACTTTTTGAGTATGAAAGATCCTTTTTCTTTGGACTCATGATCCATGTAATTACCCTTAGGCCTCTACACCCACCTTGACTTTTTAAGATCATTATCCATCTTACCCTTACTAGTATTAACTACTGGTCTTGTCCCAGCAGTAGTCATATTTTTAACCCCATAAGTTTTAACATCTTGTTTTAAGTCTTTGGGTCTAACAGCTGGTCTTATATAGTAAGACCTCTTGTTTGGTGAATATGAGAATCTTGGTCTTACATTGTCCATTCTTGGGTAAATTGGTCTAATAGCACTACCAGTTTATGCTATTTTGGGGCAAATGGCCTAGCTATACTAACAGGCCTAGCAGTACTAATAGGCCTAGCAGTACTAATAGTATGTACTGCTCTTTTCCCATTTGGCCTAACAGGATTAAACAGACATGTCCTAGTTAGTACTCCTGATGGAACAAAAGTCCTTCTTGCTTGAAGGTATTTCAAATTATT
>BQNB010091850.1:0-19594 GCA_026074375.1 Tanacetum coccineum | reverse complement strand
ATATATATATATATATATATATATATATATATATATATATATATATATATATATATATATATATATATATATATATAAAATTAAAAAAATAATAAAAATAAAAAAAAATTATTTTCCAATTCTATTTTATTTTCTCTTATTTATATATTAAATATTTTATTTTTATTATCTTTATACCAAAAAAAAATCCAAAAATATTTTTCATTTCTATTTTATTTTTCCTTTTCTTTTACGTATTTATAAAAAAAAGAAATGATGATAAAAATACTAAAAATTTTGAAATACCAAATTTCTCTGTTTTACTTCTGGTGCATGAACACGCAATCTTCTTCAAACCAAATCAGTTTGCATCTTCCCAATCCCGAGAAAAGTTGCGATTTTTTCCAAAAGAAGTATTTGAATCCGAGAATCTTTTTCATGATCACATACAAGGAGAGGACGAGCACGCTGAAGACGTCCAAATGGCCGATCATTTAAGACCGATGGAAGAGATACTCCGAATACCTAAGGTATTGAAGATGCTATCGTTGTTCCAGCCGTTCTAGCAGATCAATTTGAATTGAAACCCGAGTTACTTGATTTCATAAGTAACAATCCTTTCTTTGGTCTTGAAAATGATGATCCTCATTCACACATCAAAAGATTTTACCAAATAACCCGAACTTTCAAAATAAACCAAGTGCCTCATGATGTGGTGAAGTTGATCTTATTCCCGTTTTCACTTAAAGGAGCAGCCGAGACATGGCTTGAGAATGAACCTCCTAATTCTATCACATTTTTGGATGATTTAGTATCAAAGTTCTTGAATCGATTTTATCCTCATTCCAAAACAAGAGAGCTTAGAAAAGAAATCACGAACTTTCAACAAGTTTTTGGTGAGACTTTTACCGAAGCTTGGGAAAGATTCAAAGATTTATCAAGGAAATGTCCTCATCACGGATTTTCACTCCTTCACCAAATAGATTTTTTCTATAACGGGTTGAGTCAATCTGATCAAGATTCTCTAAATACCACAGCGGGTTAAAATCTGATGATGAGAAATATTCAAGAAGCCTTAACCATTATAGAGAATAAAGCCAAGGTTCGAACTTGTAGAAATAAACCTCAAGTTTCGAGTAGTGGTGGTAGTTCAATTCAAAATGATGCCATCACCGCTTTTACTAAACAAGTCGAAGCTCTTGTGCATCATATTTCTAGCATGCAAAAAGCTTATAACCGAAACCAAGTAGCCCCCATTCAACTAACGCAAACTCAAATGGGACGACTGGACGAAGCTTTTCAAAAGAGGCCATTAGGTGTGCTACCGAGCGACACCGAAACATACCCACGAGAAGAACGTAAAGCGGTTACTACTATGAGTGATTTGACATTGGATGGATTTTTTATTCCTCATTCTAATTTTCTCGTTTATTAAGAAGAGGAAGAGGAACCGAAGACCATAACGGAAGTGGTGGAAATTGCTAGCTCTAAGAGCACACCACTTTTCCCACCTCTGGAAACTCCACCATTATCCACACCAAAACCTAAGGAAGACCTCGAGCCTAATCCTCGTCAACCATTAATTCCATATCCATCTCGTCTTCAAGAAGAAAAATTTCAAGCTTTGGAGAATCCTACGGGACGTGCTGACCATTTCGTTTATAGAATTGATATTGTTGATTCTTTGTGCGATAAGCTTCCTATTGAAAACAATTCTTTAAGTGGGAATCCCACTCCTTCTTCTGATCTTGTGGTCGAGTCTCTCTCCTCATTTCCTATTCCCTTTAGGAATAATGACTCTCTCTTGGAGGAGACCGACACTCTTCTTTCTCAAATTGATGATTCTTTTCCTGAATATGAAACATTTTGCTTTAATATCGAAGAGAAGAGTAGTGGCAGTACCACTTCTCATTCTAATCATTCTCTTCCAGAATACGAATCATTCTGTTTTGATTATATGGAAGGGAAAAGTAGTGGCAGTACCACTACTCATTCTGATTATTCTTTTCCGGATTATGATGCATTCTATTTTGATGACAATCAGATTGAAGAGAAGAGTAGTGGCAGTACCACTACTCATTCTGATTTTTCTCTTCCTGAATATGATTCTTTTATTTTTGATCTTTCGATTAATCCGTTTCCTCCTGCCGATAGGAGTGTTTCTTATCATGAGGAGTTCGCTGATGAACTCGCTCACATCATATCTCAACCAGAGTATAACCGTTTTTACTTTGATCTTAAGGTCGTTCCAGGAGATTTTACTAGAGTTTTAAGGGAAAATATATTTGATTTATCAACTAAGGGATTAACAATTAATGATCTTAATGATTCTTCTCTCCTATTATCCGATTGTGACTCCTCTCTTTCTAAGGAATTTTCCGAGATTGACCTTCTAATCTCATTTTATGGAAATGAAGACATAATTTTTGATCCCGGAATATTCATTATCGAAGGAGTCCAATCTGAGAGACTTTATATTCTTCCACTGGACGATTTTTCTACTATATCATTCGTTAGTGATTCTCTTCTCTTGACTGATCATTCTGAGATCAAAACTTATCTTTCATTTCCCTCTGGTAATGAAGACAAGGTTTTCGAGCCCGAAATTTTCATTATAGATGGAGTTTTCTCTTTCACGAGGAAATCTCCACATCTTCTGATTGATAATTTCTTGATCGATAAATGTCATATCTTAAGTGAAATTTCTTTGAAGATCGTATCTTTCATCTGTTTTCACCCCAAGGACAAAGAAATTCAGGGAGAGTTAAGCTAGAGACTCGCACAAAAACAAGCGCTTCTAGGGAGGCAACCCGTGTTCTCTTCCTCTTTCTATCTTTCTTAGTAGTAATAATATATTAGTTTAGTAGTAGTATTAATAATGAATAAGTGTGGGGGTGTACTTGTTTCCTTGGTGTGTTTCGTGGTTATCTGTTTTTGCTTGCAGGATTCCCTATAATCTTGAAGACCGTTGTTCTTGTTTTCAATCATCCAATCACTCGGTCTCTGGTCGATCTTCATATTTATATCCTGAGAATCCTAATCCTGATCATATATATATCTGATTTTTTCCCCTTTCACACTTGGAATTTTTTGCATTTGCCTTTTTTGTTCCTAAGTGTGGGGTAATACCCGACATTTTTAAACATTGAGGCCAATGTTCTATTCTAAGTGTAGGGGGATTTCTGTCAAAATATGATTTTACCTGTGCCTTGCTATGTCCCTTGCAACCCCATTTTAACCTAAATATTGCTTTATTTTATGCTTAAAAAATTAAAAAAATGATGATGATAAAAAATTGATAATAAGAAAATAGAAAAATATAAAATTATAGAAATGTTAGTAATAAGTAGGCCCGTAGAACTAAAGATATTTTGACTTGACTGAGTTTTAAACTCTAGCTTTCCCCTTAGAATGAAAAATGATAGAGTCGAATATAAGA
This sequence comes from Tanacetum coccineum, assembly GCA_026074375.1. NCBI lineage: Eukaryota > Viridiplantae > Streptophyta > Magnoliopsida > Asterales > Asteraceae > Tanacetum > Tanacetum coccineum. The sequence goes on along the minus strand of BQNB010091850.1, from coordinate 16,176 downwards.
TAGATGCTAAGAGTGGAGTAGTTGGATCTCTTTAGAGCTCATAGAGGTTAATTGTGGCATTTTGCTCCCACCAGCTTAATAAATGTTATATATTGATAAACAAATAAAGTTACTTTGGTTTTTGCGATCTTAGTTTAAATCCCTTCGTAGAGATTCCTTCTGGTGAAAGTAAGGTACACATCGAGGTTCTGTCAGTGTTGTAGGGAAATAGGCTACCGATTCGGACGGTTCGCGGCCGTTGTCTAGGAAGTTAAAAGACCACAAGACTTGAAATTTGGCTATAATAAAAATAATAATATAATAAACTAAAGCTGAAATAAGACCACTGCATCTTGTCGGTTAGGACGCCCGATGTTGCAGTCATTTAAAGGGTGGAGGTAATAATAATAATAATAAGAACTGTGGGCTGATAAAAGATTACTGGACCATGATCGGCTCGCATACCGATGTGACAATTTTCAAAAGAAGGCCCATAGTAAGAATAATAAATCCGAGACTGATAAAAGTTTACTGGACCATGGTCGGCTCGCATACAATGTGGCAGTTTTCAAAAAGGTCAAGGATCTCCTAGTCGAAATAAGAGTCCTGGACCATGGTCGGCTCGCATATCGATGTGCCAGTTGTTTAAAGGACTGAGGGATTAAAATGTTGCAATAATAATAATAATAAAGCGAAATTTCGACTCCGGGGTTATCTAAATAAAGCCTCCGCCTCTGGACTCGTAGTTGAGTTATTTCGGACGAAATAAAAAGGATAACTCCTAAATCATGCGAATTTAGAACCTTAATGTGGACCTTATTCTCACCATATCGTCTCTTTAAGAAAGAATTTCAAACTAATTATGGTCTAACCCGGGCACCTTTATGAAAAATAAGGCCATAATTAATTTGTCACTAATAATAATAAAATCCTTAGAGGACTTAGGAATAAGGGAGCAAAAAGTAGCTAATACGAACATAATTAACATTTATGAGTAGTGTTAGCATCTAATCTTATATTTGACTGTGATTTCGTTTTAAGCTTAGTTTGAGGATTGTGAAAAGTCGAGGATGACGAACTCCCGTTCTTTTAGCCTTTTAAATAATTTTTATTAATTTTTATCTTAGTTTTGATCTATTTTTGAATAAGGGGTTAAAACGGGGGTGCTTGCAAAATAAATGATTTTTGAACATTCTTAATTGACATTTTCTGTTCTTGCTTGATTGTGAGGGGTCATAAGTTAAAGGGGGATTAAATTATTTATTTCTGGGTTTGTTTCATAAACATTGCGTGTGGGACCAGCAATGGCTTATTGTGGGGGAATTTGATGTATGCTAAAACACATATCCTTTTTACCTCGAAAAACACTATTAATCAGACTAAAAATACTAAAATATGCTTAATTATATTGCAAATATGTTTGTTTGTATTATTATGTCTTGCATGTACTATGGATTTAAAACAAAGCAAAAACGGGTATTTTCAGGTTCGTTTCAATCAAGAGTGATTATTATTCAAAGTTAAGTCGAAGTCGTTAATATTTTCTGAGCATGCCATTGAAAAGAGCGTGATATTTCGAGTCCAACGATGCCTCAATCTTTTATTGGGCCGGCCCGACACCATTTATATGGGTCGGACCGACCCATACTTACTAGAATGCTCAAGGATTACAAATGGATTAAACAAGTTAATTCTCAGCCCATGTTAATTGAGAGATACTCGGCCCAAGATTGATCCAATTTTACAACACCATTTGTAAATGTAATTGAGGAGAATGGAAGCAAAGTAGGTCACGTGCATGTTAAATAATTCCTACACGGCCACGTGACCTCCCACTTTATATTTTTCACCCATTCAAACAAAGACACGTGGCATCTCCTTTTGGTTATCAAATTCTTATAATTTCGAAGGCAGGTACGAGATGCGTTTTATTAACGCAATATAGAAGGACACGCGGCGTACCCTGGCTGGTGAACTTTTCCTCAAACACGTCATTTGGACACATGGAACACACTCATTGGTGGATCATGTATTTTATTCGCTGGCAGTTTTGATCCCAAGGGAACGAGGGCTCCAATCATTGGCTATTTAAGAGTGGACGCTCTCCCAACATGAGATACTTTTCCTGATATTTTTTTTACTCGTCTTATTTTTTTTCCTTTTTGAAGCTACATTTTCTTTTAATGTCTTTGTAAAAGCTTTTATTTTAATTCAGCTTATTAAGTTTTGTACTTAGCTTATTTCAAAAGCTTATTGTAAACTCTTTGGATTATTGGTAATGTAATAAAGTTGGTGTTTGGATGCTTAATCCTTGTAGCTTATTCTCTTTTTCTTCTAATTTCTAGCTTATCAAACATAAGCTTCTCATAAGCTTATTTGTGGTTTATTTTTCTCAGCTTATTTAGATCTTATAAGGTACTCAAATAAGCTATATAATAGCTTATTCGAATAGATCTTATAACTTTTTTTCAAGCCACGTCAAATAAGCTTATAAATAAACTGTTATGCTTATGCTTACTTTCTAATAAGTTGTTTTAGTTTATTTCGTTCTTAGCTTATTTTCATAATCGATTAAGTCTTCTATTAGCTTATTCGATCTAGTGTTTAGCTTATAGAACCAAATAAGCCTTGGCTTATTTTAGGCTTATGTCGTCTTGCTTATTTAGTTCTAGATTTCGTGTCTTAAAGGTTTTGTTTGAGCTTATATTTGCGATATAGTTATTAAAGCTTTTGATTTCACTATTAGATCTTGGTTGTTTAGCTTAACCGATATCATTTAAGCTGTAGAGGGATGTGTATCAGCTTATTGTTGTTGCAGCTTATCAGGAATTAGTCAAAAATCATTTAGTTCATTAGAGTTACAAAATTAGTTAAAACTGGTACTAAATTCTCACTTACTGGCTGCGTTTGGTTTGAAGAAGTTTAAATTTGGGCCTATGATTAATTTGGGTCTCGTTTCACCATTGGGCCACGTTTGTTTACTTTCGCTTGGGCTGCCTTTGGTTTAAAGAATATTTCTGTTGGGCCAATTAGTTAGCAGGAATAGCAAAGTAACAATTGTTATAAATGTATTTTTGTCTAACAGTTTTGTGATTTATTTTGTTACGGTACCGGTCAACTCATGAGACGTGGAGCTTAAGGATTTAGTAAGCTAGAAAGAATTTAATTATTTTCTTTAGCTTATTAAATCGGGTGGTTATCGTTTAATTACGGCTCTTCAATTCGGTCCCATTTTCTATCCTTTTTCAATTTATTAGTGTAGCATAGTATAAAATGTTTAGCTTTGCTTATTTGATCATTATGCTTAGTGAGTAGTTAATTAATGCTTGTTAAGAGATATTGTGAATTGAGAATTAAGTGTGGATTTGAAAAAAGTTTAATTGATTAATAATCTTTGATTATTTAGATTTGAAGTTTGAATGTTTTAAAGGGCAAAATCCGGAAAAATAGTCAAACTACACATCTAGTAATTAATATCTTTTTAAGAGGTTTTTGTCAAAATAAACCAACGTTGTGAGATAAAATTCTTTTCTAAGGAAATTAATTCGTTTATAAACCTTAATTCACACTTAATGAACTTTTCATGTCACTTAGCAAGCATTTTTCATCTTATAAATCTTTTAGATCATTTTAGCATAATTCTGGTAGTCTCGTTGATTAGTATAATTCTAGTATTAATATTAGTATAATTTTTAGTATTAAAAAATAGTTTGCTAAAAAGTAGTTTATTTTCTAAAACCAAAACTCTAAAAAGATAATCAAGCATTTTACTTCAAAAACATATACGTGGTTTTCAATTCAAATCTCGTTGGGACTTCGACTCCAGAAGATTGATCATTGTTTGTCCTCAAGCAATTTTCACATCTAACGGGAATTACTATATTATATTACTCGACACGTTTCGTACGCGTCAGTTTTTGGCGCCGCTGCCGGGGTGAGTTGTACGATTTTCACGTTTTGTTTCGATGTTGATGCCTTGAAGATCCTTTCTCTTTTGAAAGTTTAATTTCGTACTTATAAAAATAAAAATCAAAAAAATATTTTCTATTTCTATTTTATTTTCTTTTATATAAAAATTTTAAAAATACCAAAAATATTTTTATATTATTTTATTTTCTTCATAAAAATCCAAAACTATTTTCCACTTCTATTTTATTTTTCTCTTATATATATATTAAAAATTCCAAAAATATTTTCTTATTTCTTTTTATTATCTTTTCAAAAAAAATCAAAAAAAAATATATTTTCCATTTCTATTTTATTTTTTATTTTCTTATATATATATATATATAAATGAGGATTATAAAGATTTACAAAGAAATTATAAAACTTATGAAGAACCAAATTCCTCCGTTTTACTTCTGGTACATGAGCATGCAATCTTCTTTAAACCAAATCGGAATACATTTCCTCAATCCCGATAAAAGTTTGCCATTTCGTCCAGTAGAAGTATCCGAGTCCGAGAATCTTTTTCTTGATCATATACACGGAGAGGACAAGAACGTTAAAGGCGTCTGAATGGCCAAACATTTGAGACTGATGGAAGAGCTACTCCAAATACCTATCGTAGGTATTGAAGATGCTATCGTTGTTCCAGCCGTTTTAGCAAATGAATTTGAATTAAAAATCGAGTTACTTGATTTCATAAGTAACAATCCTTTCTTTGGTCTTGAAAATGATGATCCTCATTCATACATCAAAAGATTTTACCAAATAACCCAAACTTTCAAAATAAACCAAGTGCCTCATGATGTGGTGAAGTTGATCTTATTCCCGTTTTCACTTAAAGGAGCAGCCGAGACATGGCTTGAGAATGAACCTCCTTGTTCCATTACAACTTGGGATAATTTAGTATCAAAGTTCTTGAATCGATTTTATCCTCATTCTAAAACAAGAGAGCTCAGAAAAGAAATCACGAATTTCAACAAGTTTTCGGTGAGACTTTTACCGAAGCTTGGGAAAGATTCAAAGATTTATTAAGGAAATGTCCTCATCACTGATTTTCACCCCTTCATTAAATAGATTTTTTCTATAACGGGTTGAGTCAATCTGATTAATATTCTTTAAATACCGCATTGGGTAGAAATCTAATGTCAAAAAATACTTAAGAAGCGTTAACCATTATTGAGAATAAAGCCAAGGTTCGAACTTGCAGAAATAAACATCAAGTTTCGAGTAGTAGTGGTAGTTTAATTCAAAATGATGCCATTACCGCTCTTACTAAACAAGTCGAAGCTCTTGAGCATCATATTTCTTGCATGCAAAAAGCTTATAACTCAAACCAAGAAGCCCCCATTCAACTAATGCAAACTCAAATGGGTTAACTGGAAGAAGCTTTTCAAGAGAGGCCATTAGGTGTGCTATCGAGCGACACTGAAACATACCCACGAGAAGAACGTAAAACGGTTACTACTATGAGTGGTTTGACATTGGATGGATCTTTTATTCCTCATTTTAATTTTCTCGTTTATCAAGATGAGGAACTTGAACCGGAGACCATAACGAAAGTGGTGGAAATTGCTAGCTCTTAGAGCACACCAATTGTCCCACCTCTGGAAACTCCACCATTGTTCTCACCAAAACCAAAGAAAAACCTCAAGACTAATCCTCAACAGCCATCAATTCCATATCCATCTCGGCTTCAAGAAGAAAATTTTCAAGCTTTGGAGAATCCTACGGGATGTACTGACCATTTCGTTTATAGAACTGATATTGTTGATTCTTTGTGCGATAAATTTCCTATTGAAAACAATTCTTTGAGTGGCAATCTCATTCCCTCTTCTGATTCTATGGTCGAGTCTCTCTCCCCACTTCTTACTCCCTTCAGGGATAGTGACTCTCTCTTGGAGGAGACCGACACCCTTCTTTCTCATATTAATGATTCTTTTCCTGAATATGAAATATTTTGCTTTAATATCGAAGAGAACAGTAGTGGCAGTACCACTTCTCATTCCGATCATTCTCTTCCAGACTACGAAGCATTCTGTTTTGATGTCAATCATATCGAAGAGAAGAGTAGTGGCAGTACCACTTCTCATTCTGATCTTTCTCTTCCTGAGTATGAATCGTTTCATTTTGATCTTTTGATTGATCTGCTTCCTCCTGCCGATAGGAGTGATTTTTATCATGAGGAGTTCGTCGATGAACTCGCTCACATCATATCTCCACCAGAGTATGATCGTTTTTATTTTGATATTGAGCCCGACCCAGGAGAGTTGACTATACTTTTTGAAGAAAATATATCTAAAGATTCAACCAAGGAACTTACAAGTCTTGAGCTTAATGATTTTCCTCTCCTCCTATCCGATTGTGACTCCACTTTTTCTGAAGAATTTTCTAAGATCGATCTTTTAGTCTTATTTCCTTATGGAAATAAAGACAAAATCTTCGATCCTGGAATATTCATTATCAAAGGAGTCCAATATAAGAGATTTCATATTCTTCCACTGGACGATTTTTCTAATATCTCATTCGTCAGTAATTCTCTTCTCTTGATTGATCCTTCTGAGATTGAAACTTTTATATCATTTCCCTCCGGAAATGAAGACAAAGTTTTCGATCCCGGGATCCTCCTAAACAATGGAATTTTCTCTTTCACGAGAAAGTCTCCAAATCTACTGATTGATAATTTCATGATCGATAAATGTCATATTTTGAGTAAAATTTCTTTGAAGATCGTATCATCCATCAATTTTCACCCCAAAGACAAAGAAATTCGGGGAGAGTCAACCTAGAGACTCGCACAAAAACAAGCGCTTCTCGGGAGGCAATCCGTGTCTTTTCTTCTTTCTATTTTCTTAATAAATAAGTGTGTGATTATATAACCCTAGTGTGGGGCGTGCTTTTTTCTATGGTATGTGGTTCCGTTTTTGCAGGATTCCATAAGATCATGAAGACCCGTGCTATGAGACGATAGTTTTTGATCCCGGAATAGTGATCTTAGAGAAATTAAATATTTACTGAACCAAGATCCGTCTACAGTTTCTTCACCTACGACTGATATTGATATTATTGATCTCGTTCTCGAGAGGTTCGCCGATGAACCTGCTCTCCTTTACTCATCTTCACAGGGAGATGACTATGATGATCTTTTTGACCTTAAATCCAATAATGATGAATGGAAAAAGCTTTTGTATGGTGACTCTTATAATGACAACTCATATCTAAAAATGTTAAAACCAAGGATTCTAAAAACAAACTAAGATTTTAATTGATGTAGCGAATATTGTTGAAATCTTATGTTTCTTTTTCTCTTAGTACTCACAAGGACTCGACTCTTCTTAGGAGTCATCTTAGTCATATCTGAGATTGCTACTTTGTTATCATCTCCTTTCGAGAATGAGGACAAGGTGTTCAACCCTAGCATATTCATTTTGGTTAGAACTTAGATTTTCAATGATGAATCAAAAGATAAGCATTTTAAAATTAATATCTCATCTGAGACACTTTTTGAGGATAGTAACTTTCTATCTATCTCTTTTGATCAATAACTCCTGTTCTTCTTGGAGTTAACTGTGATTGAGACTTTATTATCATTTTCATCCGAAAATAAAGACAAAGTTTTCAATCCCGGGATACTCATTTCAAAAGGAGTTCACTCTTTCACTCTAGGATTATATCATCGGACCTATGAAACTTTCAAGATCATTAATGTTAATCCGAATATTTTAAATAAAGGGTCCATGAAGATTTTCTGTGCCTCCGTTCTGCCCCCAGACAAAGGAATTCTGGAAGACAAGCTAGAGACTCGCACAGAAATCAACCGCTGTCTCGGGAGGCAACCCGTGTCTTTCTTCTTTCTATTTTCTGTATAAATAAGTGTGTGATTTTATAGCCTAAGTGTAGGGGCGTGCTTCTTTCTATGGATTGTGGTACTGTTTTTGCTTGCAGGATTCCTTAAGATCGTGAAGACCCATGCTTGTTTTCAATCCTCTAATCACCCGGTCTTTGATCTTCTGCTTATTTTGGAATCCTCAATCCTGATCATATATATATTGTGTTTCCCCTTTCACACTTGAAATTACTAGCATTTGTTTTTTTTCGTTCTTAAGTGTGGGGGTAAAACCCGACATTTTTAAACATTGAGGCCAATGTTCGGTTTTAAGTGTGGGGGGGATTTCTATCGAAATGTGATCATACATGCGCCTATTGTGTCCCACGCAACCCCGTTTTGAGCTTAGTTTTTGTTTTATTTTGCTTAAAAAAATGAATGATGAAAATATAAAAATATAGAAATATGTAGGCCCGTAGAACTAGGTAGCTTTTGCGCTTATTGAGTTTTCACCTAGCTTTCCCCTTAACTTTCGAGACTAAGCGATTGCTTAACTTTAAAATTTTGCAAAGAGCGAAAAATGATAGAGCTAGATATAAGTTAGATGCTAAGCGTGGAGTAGTTGGATCTATTTAGAGCTCATAGAGGTTAATTATGACTTTTTGCTCCCACCAGCTTAATAAACGTTATATAATTGTTAAATAAATAAAGTTACTTTGGTTTATGCGATTCTTAGTTTTGATCCCTTCGTAGAGATTCCTTCTGGTGAAAGTAAGGTACACATCGAGGTTATTGGTCAGTGTTGTGGGAAATAGGCTAAACCCCAAGGATCTTGTCGGTTAGGACGCCCGATGTCTCGGTAGTTAAAAGACCACATGACTTGAAATTTGGCTATACTAATAATAATAATGTGCTAAACCGATGAAAAAATAAGACCACTGCATCTTGTCGGTTAGGACGCCCGATGTTGCAGTCGTTTAAAGGGTGGAGGTAACAATAATAATAGTAAATCCGAGACTGATAAAATTTTATTGGACCATGGTCGGCTCGCATACCGATGTGACAGTTTTCAAAAAGGTCGAGGATCTCCTAGTCGAAATAAGACTCCTGGACCATAGTCGGCTCGCATATCGATGTGGTAGTTATTTAAAGGACCGGGGGATTAAAATGTTGCAATAATAATAATAATAAAGCCAAATTTCGACTTCGGGGTTATCTAAATAAAGCCTCCGTCTCTAGACTCTGTTGAGTTTTTTCGGATAAATAAAAAGGATAACCCCTAAATCCCATGCGAAATTAGAAACCCATAAATTTGACCTTATTTCACCAGATCGTCTCTTTTGAAATGATTTCAAACTAATTATAAGGTGCTAAACCGGGTTTACTTTATATAATAAGGACATAATTTATTTGTCACCAATAATAATAATTAATAAAATCCTTAGAGGATTTAGGAATAAGGGAGCGAAAAGTAACTATGCATACACAATTAGCATTTATGAGTAGTGTTAGCATCTAATCTTATATTTGACTGTGATTTCGTTTTGAGCTTAGTTTGGAGATTGTGAAAAGTCAAGGATGACGAACTCTCGTTCTTTAAGCCTTGTTAACTAAATTTTACAAAAAAATTATTATCTTAGTTTTTATATATTATTGAATAAGTGGTTAAAACGGGGGCGCTTTCGAAATAAATGATTTTTGAACCTTCTTAATGGACATTTTCTGTTCTTGTTTGATTGTGAGGGGTCATAAGTTAAGGGAGGTTAAATTATTTATTTACGGGCGTGTTTTATAAATATTACGTACGGGACCAACAATGGCTTAGTGTGGGGGAATTTGATGTGTGCTAAAACACACATCATTTATACCCCGGAAAACACTATTAATCGGACTAAAAATGCTAAAATATTGATAATTATCTTGCAAATATGTTTGTTTGGTATTTTTATGTCTTGCAGGTAAAAGGATTGAAAATGATGCAAAAACAGGAATTATCGGGCTTGATTTGGTCAAGTTTAATTATTACGCAAAGCCAAGATAAAGTCATGAGAATTCCCCGAGCATGCCATTGGGAAGAGCGTGAGATTACGAGTCCAACGGTGCCTTCGTTGCTTAGTGGGCCAACCCGTTACCCATTTTATGAGTCTGTCCAGCCCATGGTTAACTTAGCCCATTACTAAAGCCATAAGCCCAATAAAAGCCCAAAGCTAATTTGATAAATCTGAATATTTGAAGGAAGTGACGTCATGGTCACGTGAGGGGAAATTAATTCCCAAGTGATCACATGCCAGCTTCCAGCTCCAATATGAATTAGGCGAATGAAGAGCCAAGCCACTGGCGCAAAGATGAGAACTCCAAAATGCAATTTCCAATTTAAAAAAAAAATGATCAACGACATAATGAATGCGTAAATTGAAGTAAAGAGAAGTCCACGGGCTTCAAGCCGTTGGCCAATCCAATGAAATTCAGTCTGGTGATCCGAGGTATCACACACCCATGCCAATGATTGGCTGATTATTATGCAATCATTGGGTTGATTTTACAAAAGTACCCCCCACTTGGCTATATAAGGAACTCGCTCCCCTTAAGTTTTAGACATTAGGAATTAGTTTTAAAAAGTTTTCTTTAGTTAATTTTAGCTTATTAATGTAATAGTTAGCTTATTTCATATTTCTGGCTTATTGTAACGAGCTTAATTCGAGAGCTTATTGAGATATTGTATCGAATATGGTTTGAGCTTATTGTAAATCCGTGGTTTGCTTATTATTTTAGCTTATTCGTTCTTTTCCTCTTCGCATCACACTTGACTAGTCAAATCTAAGTTGATTTTGAGAATGCATATTCCTCAAGCTTATTACCCTCAAATCTGCTTAAACTCGTAAGGTGTCTCTAGATAGCTCTTCTAAATCTTATCCGAATCAATCTTATTAGTTTTCAAGGACTTTTCGTTATAATAAGCTCAAATAAGCTCGGATCTAGCTTATTTTCGTGCTTATATTGTTTAAGAGTTCTTAAAAGCTCTTATTATCTGATTTAATAAGCTTCTAAATAGCTTATTTGAATTCATATGAGCTTATATTGTTTAGATCGATCATTCGTTAGCTTATTTGCTTAAATGAGTTGCAATTTAAGTCGTTTAAATTCTAATTTGAGTTCTAGATTCTGATTTCGTTACTTATTAATGCTTAAATAATTTTGTGTGGCTTATTTTGTGATCTGGATCTAGATTAGCTTAATTAGTCCTTCCAGTTTGTGATGTTAAGTGCTAAATGTGTTCCCGAAAACGTTTTTCCTGTGGTTTAGTTTTATAATACATAGTCTAAGGCGACAAAATAGTTGTTGTAGTTGCTCTCCTAGTTTAGATTGCTTATTATCGTAGCTTATATGTTCGAATGAGCTTATTTGATCAAAGTTGTGATTAAAGGCTTATTTCGTTGTTAAAGCTTAATCGGTTTTATCTTGTTTTGTTCTATTTGATTTTTCGTTACTATTATCTTTCATGTACCTATTTCCTGACTTATTTCGATGATCATTTCTGCTTATTGGAGATAGCTATTTGTGCTTATTAAGTTTGAAGCTATGTACGCTTGCTCTTTAAATTCATTTACTGGTTTTATGGTTGGTTTGTATAAGAATTAAATTGGAGCCACATTTGGACTATAGGCAGCTTTGTTTTAAGAATTCAATTTTTGGAGCATGTTTTGGTTAGGAGATTGATTCTTGGTCCCATGTAGTTTAATGTAATAGGAATTGCAAATATTGAATTGTTATAAACTGTTTAACCTTAACAGTTTTGTTTATTTTTGTAATTTTTGGTATCGGTCTACTCATGAGGCGTGGAGCTTAAGGATTTAGTAAGCTAGAAAGAATTTGATTATTTTCTTTAGCTTATTAAATCGGGTGGTTATCGTTTATTTGCGGTTCTTCAATTCGGTTCAATTTTCTATCCTTTTTTCAATTTATTAGTATAGACTTCGAATAAAATGTTTAGCTTTGCTTATTTGATCATTATGTGTAGTGAGTAGTTAATTAGTGCTTGTTAAGTGATATTGTGATTTGGAAATTAAGTGTGGATTTGAAAAATGTTTAGTTGATTAATATTCTTTGATTATTTAGATTTGTAGTTTGAATGTTTTAAGGGCAAAATCCAGAAAAATAGTCAAACTACACATCTAGTAATTAATATCTTTTTAAGAGGGTTTTTGTCAAAATAAACCAACGTTGTGAGATAATTATCTTTTCTAAGGAAATTAATTCATTAGTAAACCTTAATTTACACTTAATGAACCTTTCACGTCAGTTAGCAAGCATTTTCATCTTATAAATCTTTTAGATCATTTTTGTATAATTCTCGTAGTTTATTTGATTAGTATAATTCTAGTATTAATATTAGTATAATTTTTAGTATTAAAAAATAGTTTGCTAAAAAGTAGTTTATTTTCTAAAACCAAAACTCTAAAAAGATAATCAAGCATTTTACTTCAAAAACATATACGTGGTTTTCAATTCAAATCTCGTTGGGACTTCGACTCCGGAAGATTGATCATTGTTTGTCCTCAAGCAATTTTCACATCTAACGGGAATTACTATATTATATTACTCGACACATTTCGTACGCGTCAATCATCTCATGCACCAAAACCTAGAAGTACATCCAGAAGGGTTGCCAAGTTTACCTAGCACAAGTTACGGCAAAGAAGACTGACGACAAGTCGGAAGAGAAACGACTTGAGGACGTGCCATTTGTACGGGATTTTCTAGAAGTCTTTCTAGAAGACTTGCCTGGATTACCACCTAGTTGAAGAGTTGAATTTTAAATCGACTTAGTCCTCGGTGGCGACTTAGTCCCCGGTGCTGCACCAGTAGCACGATCCTCGTACCGTTTAGCACCGTTAGAGATACAAGAGTTATCCACTCAATTGCATGAACTTTCTGACAAGGGCTTTATAAGACCCAGTTCCTCACCTTGACGAGCTCCGGTTTTATTCGTCAAGAAGAAAGATGGATCTTTTCGGATGTGTATTGGTATGTGTTTAAATACACATACTTTTTACCTAATAAAACAACCCCGAATGGCCAAAAACGGACATAAAATGCCAAATATATGTGTGTTTTGCTTTATATACTGTGCAGATAACAGATATTCACTAAAGGACAAAAACAAAGCTAAAACCGACAAAACCGAGCACGGGAATGGAAAGAGCGTGAAAAGTCAAAATCAAGGTCAAAGTCAAAGTCAAAAAGTCAAAGTCAAAAAGTCAAAGTCAAAGACAAAGCCGAAAACGAAGAAATCTTAAATGGACCAACCCGTACCCATTTAATGGGCCGGGCCAGCCCGTTAATGCTTATACTTTTAACTTGGAAGACCAAAAATAAGCTTAAAAGCCTATATTTTGTACAAAAGCCTTATATAACCAAAACAAGCCCAACTGGCCCAAATCCTTGTCTATCCAGCCACTTAACAGCCCTTTTTTACTACTGTTAAACTCACTACACCAGGGGTCCTTATTCTTTTGCACCGTTAGTCCAAAAGGACTAACGGTGCCAGTCCTTAACGAAATCATGGGACTAACACTCGTTATCTTTTACACACCCAGCCCCTTAACCCCACAGTCCATTTCACCCTTGATCCCTCACCACCACTTAAAACACTAACTCCCCATTATAACCTGTAACCCAGTCAACCCACACTCACTCACACAATCAAACTTAGTCAAAACACCAATACCTTTTTCCTGCAATTGATACTATTTATTGTCTCTTTCTCTCAACTTCTGCACCAACAAACAAAACATCACCATCCCACTAAACCCTACATCCCAACACAACAAATCCATGTTGGCAATCCCCTAAATCCCTATTTGTCAAAAGGTTTGAAGAAAGAATCAAGGGCTTGGATTAAAGGACTTGGAGAGCAAGATAAATGGATGGCTGTGATGAAGATTTCGAGCTCCTCACAGAAGAAACACAAAAAACACAACTCAAAGCTTTACAAACGGCTATAAATAGGAGCTTTTGGTCACAGTAGAAAATATGTAGTTTAGGAGTAGTGTAGAATTCTTTTTACTTTTTTTACTGCTTATTTTACCCTATTGTACTTTTAAATTTCAAGCCTTGTAATGTTTTTAAGTTTAATGAAATTTAATGTTTTATGCTAAATTCTGTTTTTAAATTAATTTGTGTTTTAAAACTGTTTGTTAAGCTCATTTAAGCTCTTGGTATCTTAGACTTAATTGTTTTAACTTAAGCTATATAAGCTTTTCAATAGCCTATATTGTTTAAGTCATTTGACTTAAAAATCTGTCAAAGCTAAATGGATGATAAGCCAGTAAGGGATGGGCTTATGGACTTACCAGCTTATCATAAGATAAGCTGGAGCTTTTGTAGACAAGCTCCTTAAGAGCACTTCTGTCCTTGTTTAAGCAAAGGACTAAGGTACACTTTTATTTTCCATTTTTAGCTTATTTACTGTTCCTTAGCTTATTTTTGCTTATGCTTTGCTTATTTATACTTGTTTAGTCTGTTGTTAGCTTATTGAATCTAGTTTATTGTGTTAATATTGTTTAATTTGAGATTCCATGAAAACTGTCCTTTTATATGTTAAACTGTTTCTTAGATTAGCTTATTGCATTGTGCTTATTTTCCTTAGATAATTGCTTATCTGTCCTTAAAATGTTTAAATCTTAATCTGTTTTCATTAAAATCAGCTTTTTAGAGTCTGTTTTAGCTTAATTTTGATTTTAGGAAAGTTAAAGGGGTGTTTGGGTTAAGAGGCAAAATGGGTCAAAACAAGTTTTACAACTGTTTGGGTCACTAAGCCTTCTTCAACAAACCTTTAATCTGTCTTTAGGTTAGTTTTAAATAAGTTTTAATAAGTTTAGTTAAATGTTATAGGTTTTTCTATTAAAATCTCAAATCTGTTAAGTTTTATAGGTTCTAAATCTGCTTATAAGTTAGATTTTATAAAAATGCACTTGAAGTCTTAGATTTGTGCTCATTTCTGCTCTAATACGCATTAGAATGCATTTAGTTTAGGTTTCCATTTACTCTTGAGGTTTAAACCAAAATCTGTCAAGGTTTCTAAGTATGCTAGTTTAGTTTTGATAAAGTCAGATTTTGATTGTCAAATTTAGATTAGCTTAAGGTTGTTTTAGCTTCTGATATTTCCTGCATAAGTTCATTAGGTTATAGTCTCAATCTGTTTAAGTTTTTTTTAGCATTTCATCAGCTTTTAGTAGCTTAAAATGAAGCTTAAAAGTGTCCTCTTAGCCTGTTTTGGGCTGCTAATTCTATAAATGCTTAATTGAGATTTAATGCTTATTTCTGGTTGGAATTGCTTGTTCTGAGCTTAGTATTGCTTGTTAAGTTTGTTTAAGCTTGCTTGTAGCTTATTTTGCCTTGGTTTGAACTTATTTTGGCTTTTTAGCAGTTTTAAGAAAGTTTGTGTGCTTAAAAGCTTTTAACTGAATCTGTCATTCAAATAAGCTGATTTCCAGCTTATTAGTGGCTTCTGGAAAAAGTCCCTTCATTAAAAGTTCTTATTTTCATTATACAAAGCTTTTTCAAAAAGAAATTTGGCATAAAAAAATGGTAAGGAATGGGCCGTATAGGGAGGTCTCGAACCCAAGACCTCAACCTTAACAGCCACACTCCCTACCACTGCGCCCTTGGGTCTTTTTCATAAGACCCTTGGGCCATTTGGTTTATATAGTGAGTTTGCAGTTTTGCTTATAAATCTTATTTGCTTATTTTAACAGCTTATCCGTAGGGCTTATTTCTAGTTTGCATTTTTCATAGCTTCTTAATAGTCTAAAGTACTTTTCCTAATTTTTCCAGATTTTTAATAATTAGTTTACTATTTTTAATGGTTTTTTAGATTAAATCAGTTTTTAATTCATAATAAATAAAATAAAAGTAAAAAAAAATATAATTCTTTTTTCTAAAATTTTCTTTTATCATTTAGGACTTTTAGAAATTAAATTTGCATTTGTAGGGTTAAAATTTGATGATTTAGGTTTTCAAGTCGCGTTTTTACGTTTCCGTTATCGTTTTTAATTTCGTAATTGCTTCATTTTTAGTTTAGCATGCCCTTTAATTGCTTTTTCCCGTAGAATTAGAAAACCAATCCAAATTATGATTATTCAAGCATTGTTCCCTAAACCGATACTCGATTCTCAATTCACGCCTCGTCGGAAAACGACCCGGGAAAGTTTTTTTTAGGGTTTTGCTTTGGATAGAAGTAAAATCCTTTTAAAAAAGCCTCTTGGAATTACTTATTGTTTGATATTTTGAGATAATTCTTATTATTATATATTTATATTTATTATATACATATTTATATATACTAAAGAAGTTATTTTAAGTCAATCATGTATTGACTTCCATGAACTGAACAAACTTACTGTGAAGAACCGATACCCACTTCC